>JANAVB010014600.1:4012866-4159784 GCA_029216955.1 Iris pallida
CCCTCCTTTTCACCACAGAACCCCCCACCCCAGATATCTTTTTTGCAATCTCCTCTCCCTGCCTCTCTCTTTTGCTTTCTCCTCACAAAAAAATTTTGAAGAGAAGAAAACCATGGAAGAGACTAAGAAGGCTACAGCAGCTCCGAGAGGGGGTGGTTTTGGGAGCATAGGGCCTGTGCTCGCCCACGCCCTCGTCGCCGCGGGATGGGAGGTGAAGTTCATTGAGAAGTCCATCTCTCCTCCCTCCGGCATCCCCACCGACGTCGGACTTGGCCTCGACTCTCAGTCCTGCCGCATCCTCAGCCGTTGGATCTCCGATCCCGATCTCATCCGGACCTCCACCTTCCCTCTCTCCATCGAGCTGGTTCGGTTCTTTTTGTCAATCTTTCACTTTAGCCCCCTCATCTATTTTTTTTTCAAGTACTGCGCTGGTAGGGATCATGCACGCTTCAAAAAATCGAGTGTCGTGTCCGTGCTTCGACTAATTTTAATTGTTAGTAACGGGAACCCAATAATTCACGTCTTCAAACGTTTTGTTTGATTTGTGCTGCTCCTGACCCATATTGCTCAAGTTATGTCTATGACTGAGAGATACAAACCACAGATTACTCCAAATTGGTGTCATATATCATTGTGTCGGGGAAACGCCCCCACGACACTTCGTCCGAACCAAAATCAGTGTCATATCCGTATAGATTAACTGTTTGCATAAAACTCTGCTAAATTGTACTAGTAAGTCTCTGACTTTTGGTGGCTATGGTGTGCCTCTCCTCTCCTCTCATCGACCAATTGCCATGGTCACATGTTCAATATTTGTATTCAGCAAGTATTTGTAACTATTATCTCAAGCCACAGTTTGAGAAAGTACAAGAGGAATTCATTTTGATCATTCTAGATTAGTACTCATGTTAGTACTGTTGGAAAGTAGACCTGTCAACTGGCCTGGCATGAGTCTCGCCCGAAAAATAGCCTATGTGCCGGCCCGGTCTGAATAATCCTGGGCCCGGGCTGGTCCGGCCCATTATATCGGGAAGTACCAGGATTTAGCAATTTTAAATTTTTTCATTTAAAAACTAATGAGAAACAACATTCTAACAAGTAAATTATGCTTAAATGTATGAAATAGTCAATACCAATACTCCTAAGAACGACCTAAGGGATTATGTTGCCGATATTGCGAACCTCTATAATCCTAAATCGATGGTTGCTTATCACCCTCTAACATCATGGCTGTTTTTGCTCCCTTTTCAGCACCTACATTTGGCTCTTTAATTTAGTTATGAAGGTGAAGTTCTTTTGTTTAATGTGCCTTCTCGCAGTTCCACCATCCATTTTATCTACCTTGCGGTTCGTAGCGAGAACTAGTCACTGATGTTGCATTATATCTATCTGGGGCTGTCATTATTGAACATATACCAGATGGGATGATAGTTGTATGTATTCAATTGCATATTAGTTTCTTATACTCATTTACCTACTGCATTGGATCAAAGATCTTATGTTTGGAAGCTTTCATTATGTTGTAAAAATAACTATTATTGTTTTAAATATGAAGTTTTTACTTGTCCCAAATCTAGGTTATTTTAAAGTATCTAGTTGAAATCATAGTTGACAAATACTGTGTGCTACAATATGCAACTTGAGACGACTGAGAATCCAAATTGTACTTCAATTTTGCTAGGAATACCGGTGATTCTGCCAAATTACTGTTATTTGGTTCTGAAATGCTTCTACACTATATTCTCCTCTTCAACAAGTGTGATGGCACCAGTGTTGGCTCTATATCCACTCCATTTACAACTGACTTAGTGATATACTTGCCATCAGCTCATTAAGGGTGGTTGTTAAAGTTTGATTAGCGTTTCAGTGGTGTCTTCTTGAGTCCTTGACTGGTGTGATCCCTAGCTTACTCCAATTTTCATTTGGAAATACTTGTACCTTGTAATCTTCTAAAGACATTAATGGTCGATATACTTACAAACTTTTAGATTGTGATATTTGAATTTAATGCATTTTAGACGGTCTAGGAATAATTTGATATTATTCGACGCCTGCTAAGCTACGTGTTGCATTCATTAACAGTGTGCGCGAGTGCGCTTGAGTGCATGTGACTTTGAACTTTCCATTTCCTGCCTAAATTGAATCAGCAATGGTGTAACATAATGCATGCCAGGTTGATTTGGGTGTAAAGACAAAGACTCAACTTATGGCTGAGAAATCTGTTTTCAATACACTATTGATGGCCATTATCGCTGCCTGTGCAGATTCTGAGCTCCAAGATCAGAAAGATGAATTTGTTGATAACGTTCGCCGCCATTTTCCTATGCTTTTTCATATTGACCATGCTTCAAGTAATTTCCTCTTCTTAAGTTGACTCCAGAGCTTGTCAATTTCTTCAAGAAGCTCTGCAAATTGCTGAAGCAGATGAAACAGTATGGGTGACCAAACTAATGAACCCCAAAGTGGTTACGACATTAAACAAACTTCGGACTGCGTGTATTGAACTGCTTTGTACGGCAATGGCTTGTGCTGACCTCAGGACTCAAACCATTCTGAGTTGCGTGCTAAAATTATATCAATGTTCTTCAAATCTCTTACTTGTAGGACTCCAGAAATTGTTGCTGTCGCAAAAGATGGGCTTCGACAGGTTTTACCCAGAAATCCTACCTCTTGTTCCACTAATGAAAATTTATAGTTATTGTATTGCTTCACTATTTTATCTGATAGTTCTAAATATTGCTATATATTTTAGACTGTATGCTTTTTTATATTATACCCTATTATCAGTATGTCTGGTAGTAATGTATGTTATGTCATGTTTTCTTGTAGGTTATTCAGCAACTGAGAATGCCAAAAGATCTTCTGCAGAGGAGCCTGAGGCCCATTTTAGTTAACTTAGCACACACAAAATTTGACCATGCCTCTGCTACAAGGATTAGCCCGACTACTTGAACTTCTATCTAACTGGTTTAATGTCACTTGGGTGTGAAGTTACTAGATCATATAAGGAAATGGCTAGAGCCTGAAAAGCTTGCTCAAAGTCAGAAGTCCTGGAAGGCCGGGGATGAACCAAAAGTTGCAGCAGGTATGTTGTCCTTTTTGATATGCATTATCAAGGAGAGACTCCTGGAAGCCCAATATCGGTGCTGCTTCTCACCGAAGTATGCAAGATCCTTCACAACTGTCGTGTAGTTTTTTCACTCTGCTCAACTACATTGCAGGGACACGACACCTCGATCTCTTTCTACATAGTTTTGCACTTCTATGGAGGAAAAGATGTCGATAAAACCTACTTTGTTCCAAGTATACTAAGAAATAAGAACACAATTTTACTAATCTCAGTTTAGTAGAGCCTTACTGATAAGTCTATCAGCTTCCACTGCAGGATTCCTGTGCTTGATTCCGGTTCCAGTTGAATGGATGGTGGTGGCATCGTATTTACTAATCTCAGTTTAGTAGAGGCTGATTGCTTGAAAGTGCATATATTGTTGCAAGAACTTTATTCTCATCTTATGTTTTGTTCATATGGTAGACTTGGTATCTTATTTTTCTTGTATTGTACTTTGAACTGTTGGTGTTGCTGATCACTAGGGAATGCTTCTTTTGGCTACTATCATGTATATATTAATATTATTAAGATACAATATTAATACTGAGCATTACACAGCTTATTTTTGAATTGCTGATACTAATTTTGTATACATAAACACACAATTTTTGCAGTCAATGGTAGTCCATTTCCCCTATCCATTCAAATGAGAAGAAGGTTCTACTAGTAACAACTATTACACCTGATGTTGGTCCCTCTTGCTAAATTATATTTCTCTTCTAAAAATTTGCTTGATCAACTGTTATATTTTGCTATGGCTGCTACAACGCCAATTGAAAAGTTAACTCCAAAGCTAGTGTGTTTGATTCCACAACATTTTTATCTCTTATTTATTTTCTGGTGTACTTGTCTTTCCTTAAGATATCTTTAATTCTAAATTTATATTATTTTTTTTATTTCTGTTTACCACTGAGCAGTTTTACTTCAGACAAGGTCTCCTGGCAAGGCAGCTAGCATGCTTTCAGGAAAACGAGCAATAATATGCCACTTGTGGCAAAACAACATATCCTCTTTAGAAGGTTAGTTCATAATATGCAAACATATATGTGGTCAATTCTGCTCCATTAGTGAGTTTTCTACTGACATTTTGTTATGTATTGTTTGATTGTTAGCTTTTGTTAGGGTTTTCCCCATCTAACCTTTGAGTTATCAAATCTGGAATCATGATTCTCTTATTGACCAGTGTTTAGATATCTTTTTAACTATTTTTGAGAAAAATTTGATTTTAATATGTCAACACACAACTGCTCATTTGCGTTAGTTGAAAGTTCTTGGTCGATTAAGATACAGACCTATGGTGAAAATTTGTTTCATGTAATAATCCATCACTTTCACTCTTTTGAAAATTTCTTTCATCAGGAAATGGTTACTTCCAAATTCAATCAGAACATATTCTTCTTTCCAACCAATCATCATCATTCATGTGTACATTGTCAAGTGCACTATCCAGTCTGTCTCGGCACTCGGCATTGGAATAGAAATTTATATTGAAGTTGTCGATAAGCATATGTCGACAGCTTTTGGGTAGAAACTTGATTTCTTCTACAACTCCATAGGTGAGCACATGGTGATGGGCCATGCTAAAGGAAAGAGCTCTGTGACATAATTAATATCTATATTACAAAAAATAGTTAATTAGTGATGGAGGATAACTAATCATTAATCCCCTTGCCTAATCCAGTTTCACTCAGGAACTGGATCGAACTAAGATTATATATCACTTGTTGTTTTGTCTTATTTGTCTTATTGTAGATATCAAAAATGGGTTTAGTAGGATGCAGTTTGGTTTGGTCAAGTTTCCTTTCGTGGCTTTTACTGTTATGAACTTGGTTCTTGGTTGAAAGGTTGTTTTAAAAGGCCAAGGTTGCCACTATATTAAGTACTAGGCAAAATAGTAGATTTTCGCAACTGCTCTCAAAAGTGTGAGAGAGCATTGTCCATTAATTGTGATGAAGTAAGAAAGTTATCTGTGCTATTGTATTGTTTCGCAATCATTAAAAGTAGTCCATTACGCTAACCAGTAAAATGTGACATACAATTAATCTGTGCAGTGCTTGGATTGTACATAAAATGTGGAATTTTTGGGGTTTTTTCCTTTCGTTTTGGAGGGTTAAAACTAAGAAGGAATTTTGATAAATGATGATGAAACTTTTCTTTGGCTCATATTTTATTTAGGTCTGAGTTTGTACATGTTTCTGAGCTTGTACAGGTTTGTACAGGTTAAAGTGTTTGTACACGTTTGTACAGGTTAAAGTGTTTGTACACGTTTGTACAGGTCTGAGTTTCTTTGGATCATAAAATGATGCAACTCTCTTCTATCAATAAATTGTCATTTCTTCTTATTGTAGATATTGTTGGTGTTATGGCACAATATTTGCTGCAAGTTCATGTGCATCTTACTCTATGACTTCTCCTAGGAGCAATTGTTACTGATATCCCATGTCTATTTGTCAAAGCCTCTCTTTTCCGTGTACATATTCCATATATATTTTGAACATTGAATATAACATCAACATGTGAATATATATTTTTATTTGGAAAGTTGGGATGGATTTGCATCGTTCTTTTATGATATTTTTCCTCCAGTAATTTTTTTGACCTTTTGTCTTTGCAGGCCCAATGTCTATCCCAACAATGAAATAGTTTGATCACAAAGAGATGAAGAATTAGCTATGGGGAAGAAAGAAAACGAGAAAAGATCTCAAACTATTTTCACGTCAGTAGGACATTTTGTTAGAATCGTAGTTTAGAAAAATTGTACATTAAACATAATACAATATTATGTAAGACATTTTGACTTCATTAGTCAATGCAGATTTATCTTTACATATTTTGTGTGTACTTGTGCTATTATATTTGTTTAGTTTCGTTTCCAATATACTCAGTTTTAATTCAGATTATTGGTATGGTATTTTAAAGAATCTGAGAAATTAATAGGAACACATTTCTATCGTTCCAATACTGGAACACATTATATCCGTTCTAGTATGAATGCAAAATTAATTTGACACGTTCCATATTAGGAACACTTTATTGGTGTTCCAACATTGGCACGTATGTAATGTGTTCCAAAAATTATCCCTTGGAACCCTTTATTAGGAACGTTTTGTAGGTGTTCCAACACTGGCACGCATATAAAGCGTTCCAATAACCATCACTTGGAACGCTTTTATTCCGTTCCAAGAATTTTGGCAGTCCAAAAATAGGCACGGAGTAAAAGTGTTCCAGAAATTTTTTGGAACATAATTTCTCCGTTCCAAAATGACCATTTTGGTGTAGTGCATGAATCTGACATGCTTTACACCTTCTGGCATAGTCTACAGTCTACTATCATAGAAGGCCAATAATACCCCATTCTTCGAATACGATCTTATAATTTCGGACCCGGTTAATGAGCACCACAAACGCCATCATGAGCTTCTCGGAGTGTTTGTTTGGCTTCACTTTCTGAGAGACAGCGCAACAAGAGTCCATCGTATGAACGAAGATATAACATATGTAAAGATGAATCATAATAAAATCGAAATGATCGTCTCTTGATTGATGCAGCTTCTTTTGGATCTTCAGGTAAAATCCTATGAACCGTATAATCAATGAATGGAGTTCTCCAATCCCTTTGTTGGAAACTTGACTCTGTAGTATAACTCTGTTCAATATACAGATTATTCTTAACACAGAATAAATCTCGGTCCAACAAAGTAATTGTATTTTGTCTTCGGATTGGAACAGCCAAGTCTGCAGCTAAGCTAGCAAGAGCATCAGCCTCCACATTATGAGAACATGGTACGAATTCATGAAGAATCCTTCGAATGACAGGACCAATTCGACTACCACTTGATGATGAGGGATGAGATCAGGATTTCTGACTTCATAAATCCCTCTAACTTGATTAACAATCAGTTGAAAATCTCCAAAAGCTTCTAGGAACTCAATATCCAATTGTTTTGCTACTTGGAGACCAATCAATAGAGCATTATTTCTGCTACATTGTTGGAGCATGGCTGATTGAGAGAATAGGCACGGTATATGATCATTTTGTCAGGAGAAACCAAGACGATTCCTACCCCAGAGACAATATTGCCATTAGGTCCTACCCGTGATGCTCCATCAAAATATAATTGCCATATGTCATTCTTCAAAGTCATGTTACAATCTGCGACTTCATCTGGAATGTCCTCGTATAACTTTGATATTTCAGGTATAGGGTGAGCAGCTAAGAAATCAGCTAATGCTTGGCCCTTTACTAATTTTTGAGGTACATAAACCATGTCATAAGGAGTGAGTAACATCGCCCAGGTAGCTAACCTGGAGTTAAGAATGCTTGGTTTTCTCATCAATACCCGAATGGGGTTTATTCTGGAGATAACATGAATAGTTTGTCCTGTCACTAATGTCTTGTCTTTTGGACAGCAAAACCAAGGCCAGACATTCCTTTTCTACAGGTGTATACCTGTGTTCAGCTCCAACCATCATTCGGCTAAGATAATAAATTGTCTGTTCGTGACCCATATCACTTTTCTGTGCAAGAAGAGCACCAAGTGAATGATCCAAGGCTCCAACATATAGCAAAAATGGTCTTCCTACCACTGGAGGTACCAGAACATGTGGATTTGTAAGGTATTGCTTAATGTCATTGAAGGCTTTCTGACACGCTTTATCCCAGACAAATGATACACCTTTCTTTAATAGACGGGAGAAAGGTTGACATCTCCCAGAGAGGTTAGATATAAATCTCCTGATATAAGCAATACGACCTTGAAAGCTACGGAGTTCTTTCAGATTACGAGGAGACGCATTTCAAGGATTGCTTTAACTTTATCAGGATCAACATGGATACCCTGAGAAGTAATGACAAATCCTAAAAACTTGCCACTGGAAACCCCCAAGAAAGACTTAGTAGGGTTCATTTTCAATTGATGTTGGCGCACCAATTCAAATACTGTCTTCAAGTCTTGAATGTGATCATCTTTTGATCGACTTTTAACAGCAATGTCATCTACGTAACATTCAACTGTCTTCCGTAGATATTCCTGAAAGATGTTGCTCATAGCCCGTTGATACGTGGTACCGGCATTTTTAAGACCAAACGGCATAACCGTATAGCAATAAACTCCAAGGGGTGTTCAAAAAAAAGTATGCTTCTCATCTTCTGGATGCATCTTGATCTGATTGTATCCTGAGAATCCATCCATGAAAGACATACATTCAAAACCGTATGTATTGTCTATCATGACATCAGTAATGGGAAGTGGGAATTCGTTCTTTGGACAAGCCGCATTAAGATCTCGATAATCTATGTAAACTCGGACTTTTTCGTTCTTCTTCATAACAGGAACAATATTGGCAACCCAATCCGAGTATTGCTCTTCACGAACAAAGCCACATGTAATTAACTTTTTGACTTCTGCTTCAATTGTATCCATCATATCTGGTCTAAAATGCTGTTGCTGTTGTTTTACAGGCTTGGCATTAGGCAAAATATTGAGTTTATGAGTAGCAACTTTAGGATCTAAATCCGGCATATCCTCATAACTCCATGCAAAGATATCAATATATTCTTTGATCAGTTTTATCAACTCTTCCTTTTCATCTTCAGAAAGGTTTTTACTGATGAATATTGGTTTGGACGTAGTTCCATCTCCAACATCAATCTGCACAACCTCATCCTCTGTAGGTGGCTGTCGCTGTTCAAAACGAAATTTCCACTGAGTGTCCATTTGTTGGGTCCAAGGGTCATTCTCAAATGGCTCGGATTCACCATCAATTTGAACCATGTAAGCTGAAAACACTTGCTCAGATTCATCATAATAACCTCCTCTAACATAAGAAGAGTGAGAAATATCAGATTCGATAAAATGGATTTCTTCTGAATCTGATGATTATGAAGAGCTAGAAGAGAATTCTTCTTGTATCATCATTAAACATGTAGGACGGATCATATCCCAATCCATGACGAGTCTTTGGTAAAACGGATCACCACATAATGGTAGTCGTCTACCCTTGCCATGATTGAGACCTTGCATAGTCTTCAAATCGTATCCCATATTCTGGATGATCTTGATAGATTGTTGACTATATATATTTGTCAATTCGGATTCTTCATTTATCTTTATCTTTCTGATCATCTGTCTGAGCAACAGAGATATTTCTAGCCAGGCTAAACACAATTTGGCGCTTGTTTTTCTTATCAGACGGAACCACGAAATAAGATTCTTCGTGATGTCTATAAGTTACACAAGCTTGCGATGGAGCAACTACAGGAAGAAGATAGGGAGAAGATGTTATGAACTTTTGAGCATAAGGTCCAACATCAACATGAGGAGGAAAGGAATTTTTCTTATGATCAATGTATAATGTTTTCTCTGGTTCTATGTCGTCTTTATATTGATGACTTTGATTATCAGAAGATAACGTCATTCTTTCAATAAACTTGACAGCCATATACTCGAAAAGGAAATCTTCATTGATATCAAAAAGTACAGAATGATCAATATTTACATCATTTACAATCTGATTGCTACGCTTCGGATTAATCACTAGTGGACCATCATCCGTTTTCTGCGTAGATTTGCCAAGGTTGACAATCAATGGTGGTTCTGGATCATTCGTACAAGAAGTACGCCCTTTGACCTTGATCATAAAAGGTTAAACTTGGCTCTTAGCAAATATTTACTGATTCCTCAGATGAAGCTTGGGTTCTTCCTTTAACCTTAATTATCAAAGGTTGATCATTGACAGGTTGGGATTGGATTCGTCCCTTGACTATGATCTTCAAAGGTTGCTCTTCTGACAGATCATCATTAATAGACTGAACTTTAGTAGATGATTGATCTTCAGCTATGTCTGATATCTCTTTCACATGCTCTTATTTATAAAGCCTTGAATCAGAAAAATAGGCTTCGACACCCTTGAAAGGATTGATATCATTAAACTCAGTCTTCACAACTCCTTGGAAATCTACATACTTGAAGCATTGGTGGAGAGTTGAAGGCACGATGTTATGCTCATGAATCTATGGTCTCCCCAGAAGGATATTGTAGGATACGTCTGAGTTGATAACATAGAAAGTTACCATAGTTCGAAGATCACCAATCTGAATCTTCAGACGAATCTTTCCCAGTGGTTTACTCTTGCCAGAGTTGAAACCAACTATTGTAGTACTAGTGTAAGTCAGATCACTAGTAGGAATCCTCAAGGGTCTCAGCATACTCTGAAGAATTATGCTAATTGAGGACCCAGGATCAATATAAATCCTGTCAATTTCAGTGGATCCAATATACCCAGTGTAGCACAGAGGCCTGTCATACTTGTTATGCTTTAACAACATATCTTCTTGTGTAAAGGTAATGTTGGGAATTGCTTCCATCACACTATGACATTGTGGACATGATATGGTGTATTATCAGGACTCTTGAGTTGAGCCAAGCATGAATCTGCTTGAAGTAAAGCTTCACTCAAAGTCTCTCTGCTTTCTCTAGAAAGACGAAGCAGCTCAATATAGATAGTCTAGCTGGAGTATTGGCTAACTGAGCTAGAATATCAAATTTGTAGGGTTTTATCACTACCTCCTGACTGGAAGCAGACTTCAATGGGACGTCAAAGCGTACTGCTTTCTGTTTCCCCTTTTCAACCACAGATGGTTTAGCAGGAACAGGAGAAGGTTGAGCTGGTAGTGTTTCCACTACGTCTTCTGTTTCTTTGGAAGATCCCTCATAATCTTTGTGGTACTCTTTCCCAGATATTGTACCAGCAAAAGTTTTTTTCTTCAGATTCAGGAGAAGGAAGTACCATATTACAGGATTTAATCTTCCTTCCCTTAGCCTTCTTCTTATGAGGATTGTTATGAGGAACTTCAGAACCCAATCCAACAGTAGATTTTTGATTTTGAATCTGTAAAGGAAGTCGTATTCCTTTATTATAATTCAAACCTTCTGCCTTCTGAAAGTCATAGCCCATCTTTTTCATGAGAAGGATTGATTGCTGACTGTTTAAATGAATGGGCAGTGGACTTTCAACAGGTGGTTCCACAGAGGAAGAAGAAGAGATCTCTGTAACTACAAGAGAATGAGGAATAGACGTCTCCGTAGCTACGGAGGAGAAGGATTCGGGATTCGAAAAAAAATCCCTGTAGGAGCTTTTTCATAAGCAACGAAGACTTGTTGTGCCCGATATAAGGGAACACTATTCATGGCTAGCCACTGCTGATGAGTAAGCTTAGCTTGGTAGGAGGAGCTAGACTTGGAGGACATATATTCAGCCCTCTCAGTCTATTTTCCAAAGAAAGGCCATCCCATAGATGATCCAAATCATCAGGATCTGGAATAATATGAGAAATCATGTTACAGGTTTTGACTTTCTTACCTTTCTTGGATTTTGAAGTTTTACCTTCATCTTCTATTTCAGGTACTAAGTCAGGATGTACCCACATAATTTCACCATTCTTTAATGTGAGAGGCAACAATCCTTCACTTTCTTTCCTGCCAGACGGATATTCACAATCTTCATCGTCGCCTTCGGGATTGGAATAATTCCATCTGGGACTTGCTGTGGAGGAAAATCTTCGAATTGAAGAGAAACCATATTGGTTGTAACCGTATGGTCATCATTGGTTAAAGCGATAGCACCACCATTTATCAGCTCTTGGATTTTCTTTTTCAAGACATAGCAAGCACTGGTAGGATGATTAATGTATCTATGATAGATACAATATTTGGGATTGTTAGTCATTCACCTCATTAGGCCTCTTTGGCTCCAGAATCTGGAGTTTGGCACTCTTCACCAGACATTGAATATCCCTGAGATATCACTTTCGTCAAAAGAGTATTCTTCCTTTGGCCTGAAAGATTCCTAATTATTCGGCGTCGTTTTATTCTTGGAAAGATTGACCATGAGGGTATCTTTTCCTTTCACATTACGATTACCAGAATTATTACCAGGATTACTTTTCTTTCCTTTATCCTCTGAGGCAAAATCATCACATGTTCACGAGGTAACCTACCATTGGTCTCGGTAGAAACTGCTGCTATGATAAACGAAGCCCAATCTGTGAATTGGGAACCCATGAAGACAGTAATGGATGGTCGCAGATTCATCTTGCATGTGTCAATTAATGCTGAATCTGGCATACCAGGAGGCATCTTTAGTAGCATGTCGAAAACGTTCGATGAACGTCCGAGTATCTTCCTTCTCCTTTTGTTTGATTTCTATTAAGGAGGACATGTTCATGTCCATACCTCCTTCATAGAAGCGAGAGAGAAATATTGCCTTAAATTCGTCAAAAGACAAATGCAATTGTCGGATAAACTACGATACCAGTCGTAAGCTGAACCCGTCAAGCACCCAATGAGTACTCGAGTGAGAAGATCATTTTTCTGCAAATGTACAGTCATAATATCAAAGTAATTGATATACTGACTAGGAGAAGCCCTTCCATCAAACAATACCATTGATTGTGGCTTGAATTTCGGTGGAAAGGGTACATCATTCCAATGAGGAGGATAAGGTTGCTTAATCTCTAACCTCTGGAGTTGATCCTTGTGCTTCAAAACTTCAAACTGTGCTTTGAGCTCACGCACTGCTTGAATGGCTTCACTGGTTTGCGGAAGCACATTTGATTGAATGGTTGTTGGATGTACCGTAATCCCCACCGGAGATGGTACATCTTCTGGAATAATAGGATCCGGAGATGCAGAATTTTGATTAACAGCAGGCTCTTGAATATTCAAAGGTATATCAGCCCCTTGACTATCTTGAGTTTGTGCTGCTACTGGTACCGGTGTTATTACTGCCGGCTGAGCAGTTTGCTGATTCAATATTCTGATGCATGCTTTGCACCATGTTAAGCATATCTTTCAGTGATTGCTCAACGGCAGTGAGACGTTGTTCTGTATTAGCAGATGACGTCTCTAGTTCATCTCCAATAGCGTAGGATTCAACTTCTCTTGAAGATATAGAAGGATTAGTATAGAAGTATGAATCGACACTATCAGTTTCAGACTCAAAATTGAGTACCCCCAGCTTCTGAATCAGAAGTCTGCAATTGTCTTTGTCTTCTTGATCGAGTATTCTGATATACTCCTTCAAAGGAATCAAGAAGTCTGTTGAACTGTTGTTGACCTGGAGTTTGGGACGTATTCCGTCTTGGACGTCGTCCTCTGTTAGTATGAGATGCCTATTGACTGACACATATGACGGCTCATGTTCTTGGTCATCAGCTTGTTGTTGAGGCACATTAAAACTCAATCGATCGAAAACTGACCGTTTTGAAGCCGAACAACAACAGTTGATTACAACCTGGTGAGATTCACAATAGTATATTTCTTGGGGAATGTCACCGGAGATTGTCTGTTCTTACGCTTTTGCATTAGCAATTCACGTAAATCAGAAGGAGTAGAGGGAGTAGTCTTCTTTATTATATTTGGGGTAGAAAACGTTTAGTCCCTTGTGTATAAAGAAGATTACTGGCTGCATTCGCAGAACCAAACTGTACATTTTTACGCGTTTGGAGTTGTGTGCGTAAATCCTGAGATTTTTGAGCACGAAGGACTCCATTTTCATTGCGTGTAATTTGTAGGTTTGGTACTTTGCGTAGAGCAGTATAAGAAGGTTGTTGGTGTAGAACTGAAGCTTTACCAACAACATTTTTACGCTGTATGCGTTTAGGTACATTCACATTAGATGTAAAACATCGTTGCGAATTTTATCTACACTGTCACAGACAGGAGACTTACCTTTACGCGTAGAGCATAAAAATTGATTATCTACTACGTCACAGACGGAAGATTTTCCTTTACGCGAAGAGCGTAATTTATGTGAGTCTACCACGTCACAGACGGGAGACTTATTCTTACACTCAGAAGCACAAGCATTAGAGTCTGCCTCATTACAAATGGGAGACTCGTTCTTATGTACTGAGCGTAAAATTTGGTTTTTACCCACTGGGCGTAAAACTTAGTTCTTACGCAGTGGGCGTGAAACCTGATTATCTTCACCGTCACAGACGGAAGATAAATTGCCACACTTAGAGTGCAACGCTGAAGTAAGGACTGCCTCGTTACGAACGGGAGTCCCTACGACAGGAGTGGAAAGAATTCCCTTGCCATCAGAAGCAACAGAGAGATCAGAAGCTATTTTGGATTTAGGAATCCAAACTTTCGTGCTTTGCGAGATTTTTGAACATTGGAGCAACGAGAACCACCTCCAGTTCGGAGCATCTCTTCATAAGCAGTCTGGTCTAAGTGTACACCAGAGTCTTCTTGTCGATCCAATCGACACAATCATCGTATTGAGCAATTGCCTCCTCGTCAGAGGAGAAGGTGGTCGTCCCCAGCAGAGTCGCCATTTTGTTTCACTTAACAAAATGCCTAAAAATTGGCTTTTTAAAAATAAATGAGAAAAAGTACAAGAAGTACAAATTTAATTCTGGAAAAGTATTGCTATAGAAGTCTGATCTGTAAATGATCACTTTGTTCCTTGGACCATACGATGATGATGAAGATCACTACTTGAGATGAACAATCGAAAGAACTAAGTCACCAGAAAGGTATCGACGCACTTGGGCACTGATGGCGAGGCCGAATGCTTTCCTGCTTTGCTTCACTCTGTTCGAAAGAAAGGTTGAAGAAGAATGCTCTGGAGAATCAAATCTCTGAGTTCTAATCTCTCTGTTTTCTCTCCTCCTGTCTCTCTGTCTGTTATGTGAGAAAAATAAGTCTATTTATAGACTTGGGCTCTTTACGTAAAAATCAGCAAAAGTTTCGTTTTTACGCTAGTAACTGCCACCCATGACTGAAGTCATCCTCTGTATACGTTGACATGTGTCCCATCATTTCAGTAAGAATAGGATGCACGTACACACGTTCTTCGAGATGTGTGGCATGAAAGCCATGTAGACAAACCACGTTCCGAATTGGTGAAGAAGAATAGGGCGCAAAAACAACCCAAATATACTGAGCGTAAAAGTAGTAGACTAGGCATAAAATAGCCCTGACATGGACTTCCCGCGTAAAGTGGTTGTTAAATAACCTTGGGCGTAAAAGTGGCCCAAATAAACTTTATGCACACGTCAACTTTTGAGCGTAAAAACTCGTATAGTCTCCATGCGTAAAAGAAGTCATACTGTGAGCGTAAAATAGCTCAGTCCACATACTAAACGATAACATTGGTCTCTGTGTAAAACAAATTCCTTCGAATTCTGTGATATATGCCATCATTAAATCTTCATGTCAGACTTTGCATTAAATGCAAGACTTGACAGCTTTGTCCAGCGTAAAAGTGGCTAGCCTGTCTTAGGCGTAAAACCATAGGCTTGACCCTGGCATAAAATGATTAGCCTGTCTTAGGCATAAAGTGATTAGCCTGTC
The DNA here is from genome assembly GCA_029216955.1 of Iris pallida. Taxonomy (NCBI): domain Eukaryota; kingdom Viridiplantae; phylum Streptophyta; class Magnoliopsida; order Asparagales; family Iridaceae; genus Iris; species Iris pallida. The sequence continues at coordinate 4,028,338 of JANAVB010014600.1, forward strand.
TTAGGCGTAAAGTGGATCAATTTGAGTGGAATGCTCTATTTCTTTGACTCATTCTATGAAGTACTTTTTACGCTCCTACACCTGGTCTGAAAGTTTTCTTCGAAGGGACATGACTTAAACTCTACATAAGGGTTGAATGCCATGACATATGTTGGGCATTACAGATCCTAAAGGATATGGCATTAGGTGTTGATTACCCATGGTTGCAGAACAACTCCAAGGAAGACTAACATGCCATGACTGAAACTACAAAATAATGAAGGACAGTACTAGGTAGGTACTCGACCTCAGAGGGGATCTGATGTGATCAACTGACACAAAAATGGTGGGATAGACTAATGTCTGGCTAAGGGGTGTCTCCTCTTAATCATGGGTACATGTCCTATATGCATCTACTCCAAGTATCTATGGGTTGTCCTATTTCAGAGTCGACTCAAAATGCACTTTATGATATGCTCTAGTCCTAATGACAAGTAGATGGGAAACTATAGCACCAATAGCAGCAGCAACCATATTGCGGGTTAGTCTAAGGTGCTGGATTTAGGCTCTGTTTTGGTAAGGTGTGGGTTCCAATCTCTGATACTAATGGCCAGGTATGATATCAAGAGTAGGCTCACGAGTTATACAACCTATATGGTAGACTTATACTTGTCACTTGTTAACTTGAACACATAAAATTGTGCATATTCATACCCATTGGGTATGACACACTCTTGTTATGGATACTCCCTTCCTTGGGTCATGACTGATGCTCTATGCTTGTACACATGGATAACTACCTGCCCTCTTTCTCCTTGTTCACTCAGGTATCATATAACCTTTACTTGACTAACACACTCCTCTGTAGCCCGGCCTCAAGTATCAGAAGTAGTACTGGGACCGTTGGGTTGCCTTTTTCAACTAAAATCGATACATTGATCAGCCTACTCCCAATACAGATACTTCTTTACAGATTTCTGGTGTATCTATACATGCTAACTTATATGAGCATAACCAACTAACTCGATTTTCCTTGATTTATACCTTATGGCTAGGTATACTCTCCTGTACCGACTTGCTACTGTCATGAAACCAGGGTATTTGATTGGGACTACTTTGAGGACTTGATACTCCTAATACCTAGGTTTCCTTTCCTGTACTAGATGATACCCCTGTTACTGAACCTGGGTACTGTCTTCCGTATGGGCTCGTGTCTTACACTCAAGATTACAGCCTATCTATCTTCTTTTAGGCATTAAATCGAATATATTCCTATTATATAATTAATAGCAGAAATCACAATTATAGGAGATAGGAAGCTTACCTCTTAGAGTTGGGGTGATGCGCGACTACTTCCTATGACTCCTCCGGTTCCTTCTTGCCCCTTTTTCAGTGACAGGGGAGAAGACAATCCTTAGGGTTTGTAGGTGAAGGAAGGAGTCGGCTGACCCCTCTGCATATTTATAGATAACAGGAGATCTAAGGGAATGGATAGAGGGGTGGATTTTTAAACTCAGATTTGGTTTATCTCTTGATGATTTGGAGGTTCTTTGAATTCGAACAGAGCAGGGGATATCACGTTTGAGATATTAAGGTGGTCGACTGTTAGAGATTTCAAATTTTTAATAAAGCCCTTGGACAAACAATCTATTGTAAAGGAAATCCACTTCCTTTATTTGGTTGAAAGAAAGACTACCCAAAACTTTAAAAAATCATTTATTACACTAGGAAATATAGGGAAGTAAAAACAAGGATTGGTTCAAGGGTTTACACACACACACACACACACACACACACACACACACACACACACACACACACACACACACACACACACACACACACACACACACACACACACACACACACACATATTGTAAAACCCCTAAATTTTTACTATTTTTTTATAAATTTGGTACTGATTTTTTTTATTTTGTATTGTACGTCGCGTAGTTGTATTGTACGTCGCGGGCAAAATTTTATTTTTCGAAATTGCTCGACGAGTGCGAATATGTGCGAGCGTACATATTTTTGAAAAACATTTTTTTCTATTTTATAGTTTCAAAATAATATATATAATTATTATTCTAGCTATCGTACCAAGATTTCCAAGTTTATAATTTTATTTATGAAAATGCTTTCATTTATACAGTTAAAATAATAAATAATATTCTTATAAAATGGTATACTAGAAAAGTATATTATGTAAATATTATTTGTGCATACATATATATTTCATAATTATTTATTGGTTTATTTTTAAATAATAATGTTATTTTTGAAATTATTATTATTAGTATTTTTGGAAAACATATTTTAAAATATTTGTGACAATTTAAATATTTGATTAGATTTTATGGATTTAATTTTAAAAGTTTAAATTTAAAGATAGAATTTATATTGAGTTTAGATTACCTAGATTTAAATCGGAATTGAATTTGGATTTAGATTTGATTTTATTGATTTAAATTTAATAATGAATTATCTAATTGGGTTTAAACAAATCCTAGTCCTTATCTTAATGGGATTCCCACCTCCTATAAAAGGAGAGGTACTTGCCCCCTTCTTCTATTAAATTCTCCACAATTAATCTTCCACAAATTTCCACCACAAAAGTGAGTGCATCGTGTCGGTGTCCAATCCTTTCCGTGTCAGTCGTGATTGGCCTCGGGTCCGACCCCGGGTGTCTTCCAATATGTCAAAATTTGATACAAATATATCAACCCCTTCGTGTCCGACATGCCGGACACAAACCTCCGACACGAACCAAAATTTCCAAAACCTAAACCTAAACCAGCCATCCCCGGCAATCCACCTCTTCCTCGCCTCGGCTATCACCACAACCATCCCGACTATCCCCACACGACCGACCACCAATGTCGACTTCCCCATCATCCAACACCCCGCCGAAGCCAGCCCGTCTTCTCCAAACATAGCCTGTAAGCCCACTTCCCAAATTTTTAATTTTTTAATTTTATTTGTTTATGATTAATTTGTGGTCATTGGGAGTCATGCCAAAGCTTGTTGGTGAGTTATGACCATCTTGTGGTCACATGATCTCTAGATAGGGTCTATATGCATTCTATGGCTATATTATATTTTATTAGGATTTTTAGACATTTTTATATATTTTTAAATATTTATTCTATGAAGATTATATTTATGAATGACTTTCATAATTTATTTTGAGGCCATTTGTGACTATTTTGAGACCCAGTATTTTTCTTAGGCTCTAATACCTTAAAAACTAATTTCTATATTTTCTAGAAATTTTTAGGAATTTTTTAGAATTATTTTGATTATTAAATATTAGAAAAACCTTTTTTTTAGGAATTCTAGAATTTATTGTGCTAGCCTAAGAGCAAATATTGACCCCAAATATTTTTCTAGGGTTCATGATGCTATTTTATATTTTCTAGAATTTTTCCATAATTTCTGACAATATTTAAGTATTTATTTATTAATGTTATATATTTTTAAAGGCTTCCAATATTTATTATGAGGCCATTTGGGACTAATATTAGGTAAAACATTTTTATTTATATTGCAGAAGGTTAAATGTATTTTCTATAATTTTTTACAATTTTTTGGATTTTTCTGATATTTATTTGTACGTAGTTATTTAGAGTTAAAATGAGTTTTTAACGATTTCTGCATTTAAATTAACTAATTACACAGTCATCTGCACAGTCAGCTATACAGTCAGCACTGGGCCCACCTGTCGGCACCCAGCAGCCCACCGACTCTCTCTCCTATATATGTATTATTATATTCATTAAACCTAGAAATTTCAGCAGCTTTTTGTGGGAGAACTCATCTAGGGTTTCCGACTTCCCGAAGCGATTGCTGTCAACTCCGACGTGATTTTGCGTGCTGTTTTTTTTTGTTGGATTCGTATTGAGGTAAAATTTCTGAATATGTAATTTATTTTCGTAATTTCTGAACCTAAATTTCTGGAAAATTCGTAGATTGTTGGTTGTCCGAAACTTGACACGTTTCGGTATTTTCGAGATTTCGGGAGAACCAAAAATCGAAATCACGAACCGTTTGAAGTTTTTGAAAGCTAACACAGAGCTCTACGACATATATTTTTCCCAAAAATTATTTCGTTAATCTAGTATTTTATTTATTCTGTTGAACTCAGAACTGATCGGTTGATCCCCGTTTTGGTTACGATTAGCCATAACGGCGATATCTTTTGACCAAAGAGTGATTTTGTAGCAGGTTGATTCCAGCGCACTCGTAGCACTGAAATTTACCAAGGTGCACTTTTAAAATCGAGAGTTCACAGCATTTGACTAAATAGTCAATGGTACGTCTCGATTTGCGTGCCATGATTTCCAAAATTGAGAAACACGACTTTTGATGGCCAAACTTACATGTTTAGATTATATTCAGATTATTATTAGGTTAAATTAGATTTTTAAGTGAATTATTCTAGAATTAATTATTATTAGATTAGTAACCCAATTAGTCACTATTCCATGAATTTAGAACTAGAATATTAGAATTAACTTGTGATTTTCGTGCACGGTTCGTGGTACGATATGTGTTATAGGTTGACAGCTTCTAGATTGGTATTTTTCCTCATCCTCTATTTGTGACTACGGTTTATGCAAGGATTCAGGCAAGTACAGTATTGCATTTATGTTTTAGTTCACTATAACGTTTACTCTGTAGTTTTCTCGTTTGATATCCCGTTGAGTCATTGCTTGATATTTCATTGAGACACAATTGTGACACGGTAGTTATCATATCCTTCTTAGTGTATCATTGACCGTTATTGATTGTTAGAGAGTTGGGAGGGGAAATACTCGGTAAATACGTGAACAAATCCAATTACCGTTACCGAATGATAGCTAAGTCATACACACCCACGTATGAGTTAGCCATACCAATTACTGAATGATAGCCATCGTATGATGTGCCGTATTAGCCCAAATGTTCACGTATTAAAAGGTATTTCACACACACATAGTGGTTCCTATTTTTCCTTCATCTAGTCCATTATCTTGTTAGTTCATATCTTGCTAGTTTACATCTTGCCAGTTTATATCTTGTTAGATCCCATCTTGCTAGTTTACATTTTGCTAGTTCATATCTTGATCGTTCATACGTGGCTAGTACTAGTTCTTTATATACTCTTTGTCATCATTATTTCTCGCTTGTTCTAACTTATTTTGGACTAACAAAATTAATTGCAATATGGTTGTACTCTGCTCCTTTCCTGACTGGATCGTTGTTATAGGTGAGGATGACGTGTCTACTTTTCCGCTATGGACCATACGAGGGGGAGATAGAGACTCAAAGGCCAAACCATAGAAGACTAGTTAGATGTGTGGTAGTTTTTCTATAATTGTAAAAGCTTATATTCTTCTTCAAGTGTAAAACTTCTAAATTTTGTAAAGTTGATTTAGTTGTTGTGAATGAGCAGTTAGTATTTATGAGCACTTTGTTTATTGCGGGCTAGACAGCGTACTGCCGCCGACACTGCGGCGTAGGCTGGGCTTAGACACGTCTCGTATCCGAAAAGCAGGTGCGGGTCGTGACAAGTTTTTATGGTAGCCCATGCAGGTCAGTTTTTGCAAAAGATTACGAACTTGTGGTAGTACTTAAGTTAGTCGTACTACTGCAAGCATGCGACTAGGATGCTCATTCACAATTAGGTTTGATTTGATTTTATGAGAATGAATAGGACTAGGAGTCCCTTATTTAATTTGACCCTTGGATAGTTAAGATTGTTAAATAGGCCATATGATTTAGCTAATAATTTATTGAAGTCTCGGTATGGATACATAGAAGATTTTTCTAAGAGAATATGTTATTTTGTTTTGACATATTGGTAGGATCCAAGGTGGGTAGAATATATGTTTGGTAAGTTAGGACTTTATAGAATTCAATTCCTAATTTAGATCATTTGTGCCATTTTATCTTATGCCTTCTCTAAACCTTATTTTATTTTCAAAACTATTTTACGATCGTTTTATTTTTAATTCCTAATCTTGGTTTAATTATCTATATATTAATTCAAGTCATCTTCGTTCATTTTGTTATCATTTTATTTTCAAAACTGATACTTTTACTCAAGGACAGATACTTATATTTTCTTATCATGATCGACTTATTTGAATTTATTGAAGTTCTTTTGAAATTCTTATGGATATAGTTGAAATAATTTTTGGTGACATACAATGGTAAGGCAGATGTGCACTGTCCCTATTTATTTGAATTATGGAGACTGCGGGTTCACTGCAGTCAGCAGCGCACTGGCGTGGCATGACCCCTAATTTAAAATAATTTTAAGTATGCGTAGGTTGTCGAATATTACTAAAACTATATCCTAGTTGTATTATTGATCTTTTGATTTATTATGCCAATATTGGGTAGAGTTGATAAAGTGTTCGATAACATATTATACTTGAGTCATGAAACCAAGGGTTCACGGCAGCCAGATGTACACTGACGAGACATGGATTCTCGGTTAAATGGCTTCGGATATACTTATGATTTTCGAATATCATAGCGACTATATCCTTTATTGGCATACGACTATTAAATTTTTTTCTTTCAAATTTATTTGATATCTTATTTCTTGTTACCACATTTTCTACAACTACTAGTTCTTTATTTCTCTCATATTTTTTTATTTTCGAATCGTCATCTTTTAAACCTATTTTGATTTCCTTCCACTATATTTCTAAAACGTATTTAGATTTTGATTTTATACGCCTGATCAATTTCGATCATTCATCACATTATTTTTTGATTATATTCTTTGTCGTGCTTATTCATATCGATTGGTCATGTCATATTTTGATGATATTCTTAGTTCTGCCTATTTGTATATTTTGAAATTTTGAGGACGAAATTTTTTCTAAGGTGGATAGATTTGTAAGCCCACTTCCCAAAATTTTAATTTTTTTAATTTTATTTGTTTATGATTAATTTATGGTCATTGGGAGTCATGCCAAAGCTTGTTGGTGAGTTATGACCATCTTGTGGTCACATGATCTCTAAATAGGGTCTATATGCATTCTATGGCTATATTATATTTTATTAGGATTTTTAGACATTTTTATATTTTTTAAATATTTATTCTCTGAAGATTTATATTTATGAACGACTTTCATAATTTATTTTGAGGCCATTTGTGACTATTTTGAGACCCAGTATTTTTCTTAGGCTCTAATACCTTAAAAACTAATTTCTATATTTTCTGGGAATTTTTTGGAATTATTTTGATTATTAAATATTAGAAAAACCTATTTTTTAGGACTTCTAGAATTTATTGTGCTAGCCTAAGAGAAAATATTGACCCCAAATATTTTTCTAGGGTTCATTATCCTATTTTATATTTTCTAGAATTTTTCCATAATTTTTGACAATATTTAAGTATTTATTTATTAATGTTATATATTTTTAAAGGCTTCCAATATTTATTATGAGGCCATTTGGGACTAATATTAGGTAAAACATTTTTATTTATATTGTAGAAGGTTAAATGTATTTTCTATAATTTTCTACAATTTTCTGGATTTTTCTGATATTTATTTGTACGTAGTTATTTAGAGTTAAAATGAGTTTTTAACGATTTCTGCATTTAAATAAACTAATTACACAGTCATCTGCACAGTCAGCTGTACAGTCAGCACTGGACCCACCTGTCGGCGCCCAGCAGCCCACCGACTCTCTCTCCTATATATGTATTATTATATTCGTTAAACCTAGAAATTTCAGCAGCTTTTTGTGGGAGAACTCATCTAGGGTTTCCGACTTCCCGAAGCGATTGCCGTCAACTCCGACGTGATTTTTGCGCGCCGTTTTTTTGTTGGATTCGTATTGAGGTAAAATTTCTGAATATGTAATTTATTTTCGTAATTTCTGAACCTAAATTTCTGAAAAATTCGTAGATTGTCGGTTGTCCGAAACTTGACACGTTTCGGTGTTTTCGAGATTTCGGGAGAACCAGAAATCGAAATCACGAACCGTTTGAAGTTTCAGAAAGATAACACAAATCTCTACGACATATATTTTTCCCAAAAATTATTTCATTAATCTATTATTTTATTTATTCTGTTGAACTCAGAACTGATCGGTTGATCCCCGTTTTGGTCACGATTAGCCATAACGGCGATATCTTTTGACCAAAGCGTGATTTTGCAGCAGGTTGATTCCAGCACACTCGTAGTGCTAAAATCTACAAAGGTGCACTTTCAAAATTTAGAGTTCACAGCATTTGACTAAAAAGTCAACGGTACGTCTCGATTTGCGTGCCATAGTTTCCAAAATTGAGAAACACGACTTTTGATGGCCAAACTTACATGTTTAGATTATATTCAGATTATTATTAGGTTAAATTAGATTTTTAAGTAAATTATTCTAGAATTAATTATTATTAGATTAGTAACCCAATTAGCCACTATTCCATGAATTTAGAACTAGAACATTAGAATTAACTTGTGATTTTCGTGCACGGTTCGTGGTGCGATATGTGTTATAGGTTGACAGCTTCTAGATTGGCATTTCCCCTCATCCTCTACTTGTGACTACGGTAGGTCGACTGTTAGAGATTTCAAATTTTTAATAAAGCCCTTGGACAAACAATCTATTGTAAAGGAAATCCACTTCCTTTATTTGGTTGAAAGAAAGACTACCCAAAACTTTAAAAAATTATTTATTACTCTAGGAAATATAGGGAAGTATAAACAAGGATTGGTTCAAGGGTTTACACACACACACACACACACACACACACACACACACATGCATACACATAACATCAAGCCCTCTATATTTTTCCATGCATACACATGCACACAGTAGGCACTTCCAAATTCATTTAGATATCATCTATGTATATGTTACCGTATATATACTTTTATATACTCCTATTTCTGTAAATATAATTTTATATATATATTCCTAGAGATATGTCTCGTATATATACACTTTTATATATAAATTATATATATATATATATATATATATATATATATATATATATATATATATATTTATATATATATATATTTCCTATAAAAATATATACAACTTATATATATTTCCTAGGTATATTCCCTATATACATTTCCGTGTATATATATATAACTATTATATCTAATTTCCTTATAAATATGTATACGATCCGTATATATATATATATATTTTCATATACATACTACTATATATATGTGATTTCTTTATATGTATAAAGCATATATAATTTCTCTTTATATATATACATTTTATATTTAAATTTTCCTTACAAAATTTTTCTATATATATATATTTTCCTAATATATATATATATATATATATATATATATATATATATATATATATATATATATATATATATATATATATATATATATATATATATATATATATATATACTACTTGCATGTATATTCCGATGCATGGACTCAAATACATATTTCATATACAAAACTTGTATATATATGCTCTAGGGATACTCTCGTGTATTTATATATAATACAGGACTTGTGTATATATAATTTCTATGCTTATACATATATACTTCTCATGTACAACTTGTGGATATGCTCCTATACTTGTAGATATATGTTCCTAACATATTGGAAGAGTTGTATGTACACTTCCTTGGATAAATATAACTTAGTATTTGAATGTGACATCTAGTATAGATAACGTACACTCTACTTTGCGTGTGGTTAGATGCGTAGTCGTAGATGTTCATACAGCGTATCGTAAGACTTGGTTGTGTATTTGTAGGTCTCTTGGACGGCGTGATTGAGGCAGAAGGGACCGGAGCACTACTTGCGCATTGCGGGATTGAAGGCAAGTATACCTTGCCTTGCATTACTGTTTTACATATACATCATTATGCTCTTGTGTCACGACCCGCACCCTGAGTAGGGACACGAGCACGTGGGTACGTCCAGCCTACGCCGCAGAATCGACGATAGAACGCTGTATAGTTCTCCTAGAAAGTATAGCATCTAGACACAATATAAATGTACCTGTCATCTCCGTACGGAGGTATATAAACTCAACTCAATCACAAAGACATCTAGGAAAGATAGGCACGAATATCATATAAATATGATGGAAATAGAAGTACGAAAATAGAATGCAAGTCGCAACACAGTTGAGAGTCGAAAACACAACGTAAGATCCCAAAACACAAATATAGTATAAGTCTCATAAACTAGCTGGATCGCAGTCCAGACAAACCTAACTAGCAGGTCTAAATAGGTAAAATATCATCTACGGGGTCCAGGAATAACTGCTGGTCATAGTCTCCATCCTGGCCATACCCTTAGAAGGTAGAGCAATCAACATCTAAGTCATCTGTAAACATCAACGGTTATCCTGTCAGGAAAATGAGCAAGTACAATCCACCAACAATAGTTCTATAGTATTGACAAATGCTGTAAGAGACAATCACAATGGAATACAAGATGAACATATCAAGATGGAAATATAACAAGATATGTAAAATAAGAAATCATGTCAGGGTGTATCATGCAGGAAAGTAGAACTGAGCGGGATATATCTGATGTAATAAAAAATGTAAAATGTGCCTCGAGTATTATAGCATTATGTGATCGGTTTGGGACAAGATCAGGCTCTTCCATTTGGCCGGCTACGAGTACAGGACATCGGGCCAGCCAGAATGGAAAGCTATGAGACAAGTAGTAGCACAGGTCAGACTTTACCCTACGTGAGGCGAGGGTATAGCTATGATACAAGTAGTAACAGGAATGCAAGTAGGGGTATTGATCACATAACCTATTGTAAAACCCCTAAATTTTTTACTATTTTTTTTATATAAATTTGGTACTGATTATTATTATTTTTGTACGTCGCATAGTTGTAGTGTACGTCGTGCGCGAAATTTTATTTTTCGTAATTGCTCGACGAGTGCGAATATGTGCGAGCGTAAATATTTTTAGAAAAATATTTTTCTATTTTTATAGTTTCAAAATAATATATCTAATAATTATTTTAGCTATCATACCAACATTTCCAAGTCTGTTATTCTATTTATTTTATTTATAAAAAGTCTTTCGTAAAAACAGTTATTAATAATAAATAATATTCTTCGTGCATACATATATATTTCATAAATATTTTATTAAGTTTATTTTTAAATAATAATATAATTTTTGAAATTATTATTATATGTATTTTTAGAAAATATATTTTGAAATTTTTGTGGCAACTTAAATCTTTGATTGGATTTTTATCAATTAGATTCAAAATAGTTAAATTTAAAGATAGAATTTATATTTAAATTGAGTTTAGATTACCTAGATTTAAATTAGAATTTAATTTGGATTTAGATTGATTGTATTGATTTAAATTTAATAATTGAATTATCTAAATTGAGTTTAAATAAAACCTAATCCTTATCCAACTGGGAATTCCCACCTCCTATATAAGGAGATGTACTCATCCACATTATTATTCCACAATTTTGCCACCACAACTAGAATTCGTGTATCGTGTCTGTGTCCGTGTCCTCTTTCCATCCGTTATAAAATTCTTTTTTTACATGTACAAATTCTTCATCCGTGTGTCCGACAAGCCGAACACCAATCCAACCCATCTTCTCCATGTGTCCGTGATACACAGGACACGACACATCGACCCTACCCTAATTCTAACTCAACCCTAACCCCTATTGTGTCGGACACTCCCCGACACATATTTGTCCTATCTCGACGCCCAGCCCCCATCCCTATGACCAACACCCACAGAACCCCATTGCTAAAACATCACCACCGTATCTCCTATCGACCTCCACCTACTGGCCGTAGCAGCCCAGCCATAGCCACCATTCCCCGCCGACCAACCCAACTCCTCTTCTCCGTCGAACCCCGCCACCAATGGCCGGCGCCGCCCTAAAATCCATAACCACCACCTCACCCGATCACCATCCGACACAACCACCACCAAAATTTAACCGACCACGGCTACAATAGCCTCGGCCACCCGCCGAAAAAACTTAAACCCCAAGAAGTGCCAGGCCACTCACCCGATTTTCGGCTACCCTGCCGCCTTTCGAGACACCAACGGCTGAAAATACCCCTAGTCGAGCCTCCGCCATCTCACCACGGGAGCGCCGGGCAGCCACGCGTTCTGTGCCACCTCCGCACCAGGGACGTGCGGCCTTTGGCGCTGCTGACCACCCGTCGACGAGCCACCGGCCGACGAGCTCCGCAGCCAGCGGTTTCCTCCGTCGTGGCGTCCCTAGCCGCCGCGTCCAGCTTTGGCCACCGCCCCGACGAACCCCGACTCCGAGCCACCCACGGCGTACCTCTCCTCCCTTGGCCACCGCCGTCTCCGTGCCCACGTATATCGCCACAAGCCGCCGGATCTCCTCTCCTCCGCAGGATCTGCCCAGCCCTGACCTCCAGCGCGTCGCCATAGACCGACCGACCGTCGTCCTCTCGCTCCCTTCAACTCCACCGTCGCCCGCGCCACGCGCTGACCTCTACCCAGCGCCCAGCGCTCCGTCGGCTGGCCGACCCGACCCCGACAAACCGATCGACTCCGATCTTCCCTCTCTTCTCCCCTCCTTTCCTCCGTCTTTGGCCTCCCCTTTCCTCTTTCTTCCGTCCGGGCCAGGTGAGCTCATCTCTCTCCCAACCCCATTTTTCTCTCTCTACTCCTTCCCCTTCTTTATTTTCCCATTTATGCTTTAGTCAAGCTGGCATTTGTTCTTCTCTCAGAGAAGAAGACTAACATAACATGTTTTGTTTGTTTTAGTATTTTTCTATTATTATTTCTTATGGATGCAAAGTTAATATAGTATTCTTCTTCTTCATTTTATTATTATTGTTATTATTATGACTTATTACTACTAGTTTTAAGTTTTACTGTATACAGTATATTAATATTTTAATATTTTATCAAATTAATAGGCTATTATTAATATATTTTTCTAGTAGTATTATTACTACGATGTGGTTACCAATATCTATAAAATAATTTAAAACCATAATAATTATCTATTTTGTTGACCTCAAAAGATATGGCTATGTATTATAAATAGATTTTTGTCCAAAGTATTTTTTCTAGATTTTATACTCTTCTAAAAATAATTTGATTAAAGCAATTTCCAAATTATCATATATATATTTTCAAATAATTATAGAAACTATTTTTATTAAGTAAATTATAGCTTTGGCCTTGAGTTAGCCTAAAAACATATTTTCTATGGTATTTTTAATATATAGCTTTTTGGCCTAGAAATTTAGTTTTAACCCTAAAAGCACTTTTAATTTTCATATTTTTCTAAAAACTATTTTATCTATAATAATTTTTAGCCTTTTAAAAATATTTATTTTGGCTAATAAAATATATTTTTATTTTATCGTATATATTATTTTTTCAACTTACTTCGATTTTCCTCCAACCTGTGACTAAGCCCATTATTCCTATCCCCTTTGTAATTCTGAACTACCTTATGTCGATCTTAACTGATCTGACCGTTCTAAACTCAATTGAACAGTCCATACCATCATCAGAGGCAGTCTTGCGTAGTCGTAACACCGAAGTCATATTTAGTGCCATATTGGTCATCGCAGCACACCCAGGCAAGACACCTTGTCATTTGCTATTTATTTATTTTAGCTCATATTTCATGCATTATTTATTATTTTCTGTATGCAAAATAAACTGTGATACATGGCATAACCTGTTAGAACTTACTGTTCAGTTATATTTCCTGTTATGTATTATTTTTCTTATACATTAAACCTAGATTTAAGGGACCAACTTTGTGTGTTGTATTCATATGGCCTTGACACATTATACCACGAAGTTGTGTGTCGCATGTAGAACACGGACGTGCGTGATTGGCTGGCCACCAGTACGTACAAACCGTACGATAGAAATAACCGCTAATAGAGGTTGCATGCTTAGTTTGACTTTGCGGTTATAGAGGTTTCCTGTTGTGGATACAACATAGTAGGCATTGGGCGGGGAGGACAATTCCTTAGCGTATGGGCTTCGATGCACTTTTTCTTGTGACCCAGAAGCTCCGCTGGAGATACGGGGTTGATGACCCATGATTACTGACAGCTACTGACGTTCTGTGGAACGTTATGTACTTATTGATTGGGCCTCTGGTACCCCAAGAGGGGACCATGCCGATCCCATTTAGCCAGGGCCCATACACAGGAAGGATTGTTCTTAACTACATTTCACTTAGAACGGTTAGTCTACCTTATCCGTTAGGTATGAGCACTTTTGGTTTGGGTACTTGTATCTGACCGTGGCTTGAAACAATAACTTGTCGCGGATTAGTTCGTCACATCTTGTCCTTGTTTGGTTGTAGGTGTGACTTACTACTTCGATGAGAAGGTATTGAACCTTGTTGGGGTCCGAATACCATATTGGGTTCATAGCATGGAAAGGTACGTCACCGTGAATTAGTTTACCATCTCCTGTCCTTATTTGGTTGGGGGGATGGTAAGCTAGTTCAATAGGTGTGTATTGGACCATGTTATAATTCAATTGACATATTTATTTGAGCAATATTTATTCAGTTTACATGGCATGATATTATGTGTCTTGTTACGTCCATCTGAGGACCTGGTTATCTCGCCAGGTGTGTGCTCTTGTCTTTCGCAGGTGTTCTAGCTCTAGCCGTGATCATCGCTATTTCTTCGAGGATGATTGCACTTGGATCGTCTTCACTTCGTTCGCCAAACTCTTTCTTTTGTATTGTATTTCTTTTCATAGTTGGTAGTGGATTTGTCTCCGTCCAACTACATATACCTGTCATGCCCCAGAACCAGAATACTGGAGAGAGGGGGCGTTCATAGCCAGCTACGTATACCGAAATGGAATCCACTTCACTATACGGTCACGGCTGTCTAGATATGAGGGTTTACTACAAGCCAACGGTCTCTTAAGGTTAAGCCTATTGTCTCAATCTCAAGCAATGTAATATAGTTCCAAGATGTTAGATAACCAAATATACAATAAAAGGCATCCCAAATATTACATATTCAGCTGATCATGAAGCTAGTCGTACAAAATGCGAGGACTAGCAAGAGTTTAGTCATACATGATCAATCCTAGGATTTGTTAATCATGTTTACAGCCCGTAGGCAGACAGTAAGTAAATATGCATCGAGCTAACAGGTGCTCGTCGGCTAAACGCCTCAAAAGAATAATTTTATAATGGAGTGAGCGAAACAAAATAGAAAACTCACTCGTTGCCCGGGTTCCTTCTAGTCGCCACCATCGGGCTGGAGGTTCGGTAGGTCCTCGGGAGCTGCTCCAAAATCTGGCCACACAAAACCAGCTGGGTCAAATCCCAGAAAGAGAAAGTGCCACAAAGGAGGCCACGTAATGAGAACAAAAGCCAGCATATCAGAACATAAAAAATGGAAGAAAAGTACCAGTAATAAAAGTACCACAGGACAATAGACGACTAGGAACATGGAACCATTCCGGGAGCCAGATTACGACCCGTAAACCAAACAAGGACCAGGGTTGTAACCTTTCGCCTGAATAGCACTTGTCTCTACCCATTTATTGTTAAGATAAGTAAAGCAATCATGTACAGGAGTACCAGGTACAGGGACTAGACAAGACTTAGACAGGGCTAGACATCATCCATTCACAAGCGGCCAATCAATTACTACGGCTTACTACTTTAACTAACTAAGGTTATCACAAGCCTAATTACTAATAAGATGCAATGAGAATTTCCCAGTCCCAAGCCCTGCAGACTATCCAGTTATCCTTCTACGGGTTGAAAGTATGGTTGGGTACATCGCCCAGGAGACGATATACCCTTAGGTGACTTAGAGGTGCAACACATGACAGTGTGCTGGAAATTTGCTCTACTCGTCGGCAAGCTACAAGTCCATTAAAGCGCCCAGATAACGAGATTGCCTGTGACTGGAAATTCTCCATGAACTATAGTTTGATCTAATCATTAGCCTAATCCATATTTAGTGCGAATCCCTGGCCGTGGTACCCAGGGAGTCACTTCCTAGACATGATGCAAGAAAAGACAAGTAGATTGCACAAGCAACAAGAAAGAACACCCACGGTGTCAGGGGCAAGTCAAGTTAAGTTAAGTTATCAGGTTATCAAGTCAAGTCAAGTCAGGAGTGCGCCTCGGCGGGCCACTATCAAGTGATCAAGTTACAGGGGATTAATTACAGATTGCAAGTTACAAGTAAAAGGCCACAAGTCAACTCCCACAAAAATTGTGTCGAGACGTGTCGGGTCAAGTCAAGTCGTGCTGTGGGCAAGAAATCTCAGAAAACACAAATCAGCAAGAAAAGGCAAAGACCAAGGGAAAACTAAGGGACACCATGGCACAGGGTGTGCTAGGTCAAAAGACAGCCCAAAGGGCACCGGGCAAGGGCTCGGGCTAAGGGGCCCGGGGGCGCTGCCAATAGGGTGCGCAGGGGGAGCTGCCACTAGGGTGCGCAGGGGGCGCAGCCGCTAGGGAGCGCGGGGTCAAGCGCGCAGGGGCACGCGGGGTTAAGCGCGCATGGGCGCGACCAAGTGCGCAGGGGGCGCGGCCAAGTGCGCAGGGGCCAAGTGCGCCGGGGGCGCGGCCAAGTGCGCAGGGGCCAAGTGCGCCGGGGGCCGGGCGCAATCGGGCGCGGCAGCAGCGCGCTAAAGAGCGCGTGCGCCAACGGCTTCAGCGGCCAGCACCAAAGGGTGCGACACGGGGACAGCGCAATACAGCCAAGCGCATGGGGCGCAAGGCGGCGAGGCGCGCGGGCCAGCAGCATGCTAAAGAGCGCACGCGGGGGAGGGGTCTTCTTCCTCTTACTAAGGGGAAGAACACCCATGGCTTCAAAACTTCAAAATACCATAACTTGGCCATCACAACTCCAAATCCGAATTTGTAAAGTTCTATCTTGGGTGAAATTTGATTCTCTCCAACATAGGAACATCAAAAACCCACAAAAACCCAACTTAAATAGATCAAAACCATGCAAATCCAAAAATAGGGGAAACTTAGATCTATGGAAATCCATGGACCAAAATCAAAAATGACAAGTTCTAATGTTGTTTCTAGAGGGCTAATCTATCTAATGGACATATCAAAATGGGTTCTTGTTTTATGGCAAGGTGTACTTGCCTATGGGTGGAGTGTTGTGTGGAAGAAGGAAGAAGATGATGGAAAATTAATGGAAGAGTAATGAGGAGAGAATGTTGGTGGAGATATTAATGAGGGTGGGTTGTGGTGGAATGAGGGTGGAGTATAGGTTAAAGTGTTCCATGGGGTTTTAAAATCAAACCAACTCAAACCAAACCAATTAAAACCGAGCCGAGCCGAAACCCAAAATACGAAAAAACCTAAAATTCTACAAGTCCAGAAAAATAAAAATACATGCCAAAATCCAACTACGAGTATAAATACGAAATACGGGAAACGGGGGTGACAACTCTACCCACCTTAAAAGAATTTCGTTCTCGAAATTTAATCAAGGAGCTAGAGATTGCCACGACAAGCTACACTAAGCACCAACAAGTACACTAAGCAACTCAATCATACAATCATACATGCAATCAAGAAATGAAAAGCATAAGGCATAAGAAAGACATTATACCTTATGAGTCAAACAGGTAGGAATATCGCGATCGGATATCATCCTCACGCTCCCACGTTGACTCACCTAGAGAGTGATGACCCCAAGCAATACGGACTAAACCAATAGCCTTGTTCTTGAGTATCTTTTCTCTCCGGTCCAATATAGACACGGGCCTCTCCTCATACGAAAGGTTGGTACCAACAACCAATTCCGAATGGTCTAGGATATGGCTCGGGTCTATACCGTCATAATTGGGACACATGGAATACATCATGCACTTCACTTAACGACGGCGGAAGAGCAAGACGATAGGATACATCTCCTACTCGCTCCAGGATATCGAACGGCCCTATATACCTAGGACTAAGCTTTCCCCGCACGCCAAAGCGAATGACGCCGCGGTTAGGCGAGATCCTAAGGAATATATGGTCGTCGATAGCAAACTCTAAGGGACGCCGATGAGCATCGGTCCAATGCCGTTGGCGATCTTGGGCAACTCGAAGATGATCCCTGACTTTTCTGACTACTTCAAATGTCTGGGCAATCATTTCTGGACCAAGCATCCGCCTCTCTCCGATATCGTTCCATGCTAGTGGGGATCTGCACTTCCTACCATACAGTGCCTCGAATGGTGCCATCTGGATGCTGGCCTGGAAACTATTGTTGTACGAGAACTCCACCAGATGCAGGTGATCTTCCTACGAACCGCCAAAGTCAAGGGTACAAGATCTCAACATGTCTTCAAGAGTCTGTATTGTGCGCTCTGACTGGCCATCTGTTTGCGGATGATATGCTGAACTAAACTGGAGATGAGTTTCCAAACTCTCTTGCAGGCTACGCCAAAAATGTGACGTGAATCTCGAATCCCTGTCCGAGGTAATGCTGACTGGCACACCGTAAAGCCTGACAATCTGCCTGAGGTACATCTCTGCTAACTGAGCCGTGGACTGCCCCACTCTGAATGGAAGAAAATGAGCCACTTTCGTGAGCCTGTCGACTATAACCCAAATAGCATCTCTACCAGCTGGGGATTTGGGCAATCCAGTCACAAAATCCATGGTCACATGCTCCCACTTCCATTCTGGAATCGGCAAGGGCTGAAGAAGTCCAGCGGGCCTCTGATGTTCAGCTTTAACCTGCTGGCAAACCAAACACCGAGAGACAAACCGGGCTATCTCCCTCTTCATGCCATTCCACCAGAAATGCTGACGAATATCACGGTACATCTTCGTACCACCGGGATGAATAGAATACTGTGAACTGTGAGCTTCTGCCAAGACTTTCTGTCTGATATCTCTACTGGGTACACAAAGACGAGTGCCGTGCCGAAGTGTACCATCTTCATGAATGTGCAATTCTGGCCTTCTTCCTGCCTCACACTCTGCTCTGAGTCGCTAAATCTTGGAATCTGTAGACTGCGCCATCCGGATCCTCTCAACTATGCTGGAATGAACCTGTAGACTGGCCATCAATGCCACGTTGGTAGGAAGAACCACTTCAATTCCCATCTTCTGAAGATCTGCCAATAACTCTGGTTGTGCCGTCAGGAAATAAACTCCGGCTCTCCTGCTCAACGCATCTGCTACAACGTTGGCCTTTCCTGGGTGATACTGCAAATCCATATCGTAGTCCACCAATAGCTCAAGCCATCTTCTCTGCCGCATATTAAGGTCTTTCTGTGTGAAAACATACTTCAGGCTCTTGTGATCAGTAAATATCTCCACTTTATCTCCGTATAAGTAGTGCCGCCAAAGCTTAAGTGCAAACACTACTGCTGCCAGCTCTAAGTCGTGGGTCGGGTAATTCTTCTCATGATCACGAAGTTGACGTAATGTATAAGATATTACCTTCCCATGCTGCATCAAGACACACCCCAATCCTCTGCCTGAAGCGTCGCAATAAACTGTGAATCCTCCGGTCCCATATGGAAGTGTGAGAATGGGAGCCGTTATCAACCCTCGCTTCAACTTCTCAAATGATTCCTGACACTCTGCTGTCCAAACAAAATGCACATCCTTGCGGGTCAACTGGGTCATCGGCGCTGAAATCCTTGTAAAATCTGAAACGAATCGCCGGTAGTAGCCGGCCAATCCAAGGAAGCTGCGAACTTCTGCCACTGAGCTGGGTACTGGCCATGACTCGATAGCCATAATCTTCTGGAGATCCACTTCCACTCCTCTTCGGGTAATGATGTGACCCAAGTACGAAATACGATCGAGCCAGAACTCGTATTTACTGAACTTGGCGTACAACTGATGCTCCCTAAGCGTCTGAAGGACAACTCTGAGATGCTGCTTATGCTCTGCTTCGCTCTTGCCGTAGACCAGGATATCATCTAGGAACACGATCAAGAACTGATCTAGGTAAGGCATGAAAATGCGATTCATGAGGTCCATGAACACAGCTGGCGCATTGGTCGCTCCGAATGGCATAACAAGGAACTCCCAATGCCCATACCTAGTGTGAAACCCATAATTTTAGTTTACAATTTTATATATAATTGTTAGATTTAAATTTAATTTTTTGAAATAAATGCTAGAATAATATTATGTAAAAAAAAAATATATTCTTTCAAAATAATTAAACAAGGATTTTTGTATGTCAAACCAGACCCGAACCCAATTAAAGGTACCTTATTGATGGTTGAAATTTTAAAATATTAAAAAGAAAAAAAAAATTATTTTAATAGATTATATTTTTAGCCCAGAAATTATTTGGCCCAAACTATTTAAGACCTTAGCCCACTTATACATTTTAAGAGCCAACTCTTTATTTTTACTTATAAATCCAATTAGCCATCTATTAAATAATTTTTCATTCTCCTGAAGCCCAATAGATGGACTAAGTCCATAAACCATATCATAGGTTACTTTGGCCATGGGTTACTTTATGAGTCCTCAGAAGAATTTTCATTCTTCTGAATGTTGTAACCGAAGAAAGGCTTCGGTTTGGGTGGCTCTTCGTGGCCGACCCTTTGCCTCCCCAAACCGTCGGCGACCGCCGGAGTTCCCGCCATAAACGGCCGTCCGTTCGCCTCCTATTCCGGTAACCCCTATTATTCATCCCTATAAAAACCCCTTTTCTCCATTTCCTATATAAGCCCCTATACTCCAAACCATCCTCTTTCACCACCATCATTCTCCTCTAAACCAAGCCCTAACTTCAATACTCCGGCCACCCCACCTCCCGAGGCCGACCGCCGCTTCCCGGCGAATCCCGAGGCCAGCGCCACCGCCGGCGACCAGCGCGCCAGCCCGGCGACCAGCCCGAGCGCCGCCGACCGGCCCCCTCGCCCTCCGCGCTTTGTTCGGGTCTCCGTCCCCGATCTGTTCCGTGGTTGTGCAGCCGTACCCCGGCGAGGCATTGCCCGAATCCGAGGCATCCCTTCGGATTCCGTCGTTTGGGTAATTTCTGGATCCCGTAGATTACTTTTTTATAGTCTATGATGAAATCTGGTCCCTGAATCCTTCGGGATTTCGGTTTTCGACAACGTAATATTTACGTTGCTATTTTCGGTTCTTCCGAAAATTATCGGAACTATGCTGTGGTTTGATTTTGCTGGTTATTTCTGACAGAACCTAGTTCTGAAGTTTTCTCGGATTTTCCGAGAGTTTGCGGGACAATTTTGTTATATTTGTTTTCTGAAGTTTTCTCGGAATAAAGGTTCTGTTAGACTTGTGATGGAAATATTTTCTACTGGATAGTTGGTTCTCTGTTGGTTATGTTAAAAATAGTGGGATGATTTTTGATTAGTTCTGTTGGGGCTTTGGGTTAAAAATTGAGAATGGTTTGTTGGCAAAGTATGGTTCTTTCCAATATTATCGGGTTTCCCGAATTGATTTCGGGAAGTATGGAAAATACTGTATTGGCTTTGAAAATATTTATATTCTCTGAATTTCGGATTTGGGAGTTATTTTGCAGGTAAATGGAGCATTTCCCAGTTTTTGGGTTGACCGAAAACAGAGGGAATGCTGCCGAAATTTTCGGAGAAAAAATTTAATAAAATGATTTAAAAATGATTTTTTTGATATAAAAATATTATTTTATAATATTTTTGGGCGACGACCTAACGGCCACTGGGCCCCAGCGAAATGCAAACGCACCGGTTCGACCGGACGTTGAGGCAGAGTAGCTAAATGTGAAGACTGGACCAGAGTCTGAGACTCACAATGTTATAATTTAAAAATTAGAATTGTAGTTTTATAGTTATTTAATTTTGAGGCTAACCATTGTTCGTCTTATTTAAATTCATGTAAATCGGGTTGTAAAGGCATAAGCCCAATTACTTATTCGTGCTGGAAGAATGTAATAATTAGATTTTATTATTTTCTGGATGTATTAGTATAATGCAAATGTTAGAATAACTATAGATAATATATATATATTAGTTGATTAATTAGTGATTTTCTCACTTATTAAATAAATATTAATTTTATGTATAAACTACAAGTTTTAACAACTTAAATGGTAATTACAAGTTTTCCTGAAAAGCAAAATAAAATTAAGTTTCTAAAGTACAACTCATTAGTAAATGTTGTGTTAGTTAGTTAACAATTAAAACTGACTAGGAAAGACAAATAGAGATTGCAACTAGACAACTTGTAAATGTTTCTGAAACAAGTTCCCGGAAATGTAGGATTTCAAGGAAGAGCGTGACTTACCAAATACCGAAGTACCAACTCTTCAAACCCGGAAATTAAGGCAAGTACATTTTGTGTAGATTTACAATTTTCTTAGCAATCTTTTCATTGCATGTTTTAACCACTGTTCAAACACGAAACTCCTTCGGGAGTACTGATTATACTGTTGGGGACTGGGGGAGTAGAGTAGTGGATATGACCAAATCCAAACTTAGGATAATGAATGTATTAGCTTTCCCCTCTTCACACGGGGACAAGCCATACCGTATCGCTAGGATACTATTGTAACCCAAACCGGTCATATTCATTACCTATTCACATCACTATATTGTATTATTTCAAAACTGTTCATCTTAAAATTGTTTAAAAGTGCATGTCATAAATTGTTATTTTAATTGTTAAAGTTTGCATGAATTGTACTTTGCTCCCTCCTGACTGGAGACAACATTTTAGGTATTTCTGATGACCTGGAGATGCTAATCAATAGCTACTACAATCCTGACTTGTACCCGGCGGTACTTCCAGCTGATGAGGATGATGTGGCGTCAACTTAGATGCTACTTAGAAATTAAGAATTTTTAGTTGCTCTTTTAATTCCAGTTTATGAGCCTTGTATTCAGAACAAGTTTTTTTTAATTATCGCTAAATAAAAGTTGTGGCAATTATCAGTTTCAATCTTGTTGTTGATTTACCTGCAAATGGGATTACAGCTTACTGCCGCCGTCTCATCAACGGTGCAGGCTGGGCATGATCCGATTCGACCCAAGTATTTGGGGACCGGGTCGTGACACCTAGATCGAAAAGCTGTCTTCGGGATGTCCTGCTCTCTGACTCTGATCTGGTGGTATCCTGACCGCAAGTCTATCTTCGAAAACACTGAAGCCCCTTTGAGTTGATCAAACAAGTCATCTATCCTCGGGAGAGGGTATCTGTTCTTGATTGTCACTGAGTTCAAGGTACGATAATCTACACATAGGCTGGACGTACCATCCTTTTTTTTCACAAGAAGCATCGGGGCTCCCCAAGGCGATCCACTTGCACGAATGAATCCCTTGGTCCTAAGTTTTTCAATCATCTTGTACAAAATCTCCAACTCCGAAGGCGCCATCCTGTAGACTCGCTCTGATACGGGTGCCGTCCCGGGGATCAAGTCTATAATGAACTCGATCTCCCGCTCTGGCGGCATCCCTGAAAGTTTCTCTGAAAAGACATCTGGAAACTCTTCAACTATCCGGGATAACTGTACTGCTGCCACTGCCATCCGCAATACTGGGGTAGATGGCTCCACTGCGCCTCTGGAAAATAAAAACTCTGGCTCGCCTGGAATGCTGAAAACAACCCTGCCAACATGGCAGTCTATCCTAGCATACTGGTTCCTCAACCAATCCATGCCTAAGACTACATCATAGTCTGCCATGGGAAATTCAATAAATATAGCGAGGAACTCTCTACCGCTAACTACGATCCGACATAAGGAAAACACTCGATCTACTCCCACAAGACCATTACCAGTAAGTATATTAAGCCTTACTGATAATGACTCTGGCTCCAATCCTATCCGTGTCGTGAATCGTGCAGACATGAATGAATGCGATGCACCAGAATCAAATAATACCGATGCTGGTGAGGAGTTGACGAGAATAGTACCTGCCACTACCTCACCTGGTGTAACTTCTTCTTCTATAGCCATCATCATTGCCTGACCTCTAGCTGCGGGTCCCCTCTGCTGGAATCCTCTCTGTCTACTCTGCACTTGGGCTTGGGTATACTGCTGCTGGTTCTGCTGATGAAACGCCTGGGCCTGAGGCAACAATGGCCTCGAATACTGCTGCTGCTGCATAGGTGCTGGTCTCCTAACCGATGGACTGGTTAGGTTAGAAGAGGATGAACTTTCCCTATTCGGGCAGGCTTCTATCTTGTGATCTGCCGCTCCATAAGCCAGGCACAATCCCTGTGCCCTGCGACAATCCGCCACTACATGGCCTGGCTTCCCGCAATGAGAACATCCCATCGCGGAAGTCTGCTTCTGCTTCTGCTGCTGCGGGTATGTCGGGGTTGAATGCTGAACCGACGTTACTGAGGCCGCCCGTCTCGGAGTTCCAATAGTCAAACTTCTAGCTGCCGGGGCTGGAGCTGATAATTGGTACATCTGACTGTGGGACCGCTTCCTACCTCCGGTCCTATCCACGATCCTTTGGGAGGTATACTCATGCCTCCTAGCTGCCCTCAATACTGCATCGAACGTCTGGTGCTCGAACTACTCAACTGCCAACAAGATCTCCAAATACAGTCCCTGCTGGAACCGCTGGGCCCTATCAAACTCGGTTGCCACCAAGGTGGGGGCAAACCTACTGAGTCTAGAAAACTCATATGCATAACTGTCGACCGTTCTGCCTCCTTGTCGTCTGCAGGTCGTACCGGGCCACAGCATAGAAATACTTCATCTGGAATCTTTCTCTAAATACTGCCCAAGCAATGGGTGCCACTAATCCCATAGCCTGTGCCGTCCACCAACTGCGAGCTAAGTCCAGCAACTGTAGGCGTACTACGGCCACCTTCTCATTCTCGGGTGTCCTAGCTGCTTCCAGAACCACCTCGGTATCCTGAAGCCAAGCGTCCGCGGCAATCGCATCTTCACTGCCGTCGAAGAATGGAGGGTTCAAGCGCTTGAAGCTGTTGGCCGCGCTGTTCCCTGGATGACCGCCTCTGGTCAAAGCATCTGCCACTGCCTGGTGCAAGGCGTCTCCTCTACGATCCTGGAAAGCTATCAAGGTCCTGATGAGACCTACCAAGGTGCCATCATCCGGCTCGGCAGGCTGAACGGGCTGAACTGGGGGCTCTCATCCAGTAGGTATAACTCGGGAGACAACTCCGAAATGCTGGGCTTGATCTCCTGGTTATTGCTGGTCCACGGAAGTTGCTCCGCCTTGCTGATCAGCAGGTTCATGAACAATGCCGCTGAAGAAAACGATATAGAAACAATAAGAAAGGACCAGGACAGATCAACGATACAAGCATGTGATCAGGTCAAGATTCTCAGGGATTCAGAGGATATGAACGGAGATCAAGGACGAGTACTGATTGAGACATCTATTTGTAAACCTTCACATTTCTTGAATGCCAAGACCTGCATGGGCCACCACTTAAACCATGTCACGCCCCAGAACCAGAATACTGGAGAGCGGGGGCGTTCATAGCCAGCTACGTATACCGAAATGGAATCCACTTCACTATACGGTCACAGCTGTCTATATATGAGGGTTTACTACAAGCCAACGGTCTCTTAAGGTCAAGCCTATTGTCTCAATCTCAAGTAATGTAATATAGTTCCAAGATGTTAGATAACTAAATATACAATAAAAGGCGTCCCAAATATTACATATTCAGCTGATCATGAAGCTAGTCGTACAAAATGCGAGGACTAGCAAGAGTTTAGTCATACATGATCAACCCTAGGATTTGTTAATCATGTTTACAGCCCGTAGGCAGACAGTAAGTAAATATGCATCGAGCTAACAGGTGCTCGTCGGCTAAACGCCTCAAAAGAATAATTTTATAATGGAGTGAGTGAAATAAAATAGAAAACCCACTCGTAGCCCGGGTTCCTTCTAGTCGCCACCATCGGGCTGGAGGTTCGGTAGATCCTCGGGAGCTGCTCCGAAATCTGGGCACACAAAACCAGCTGGGTCAAACCCCAGAAAGAGCAAGTGCCACAAAGGAGGCCACGTAATGAGAACAAAAGCCAGCATATCAGAACATAAGAAAATGGAAGAAAAGTACCAGTAATAAAAGTACCGCAGGACAATAGACGACTAGGGATATGGAACCATTCCGGGAGCCAGATTACGACCCGTAAACCAAACAAGGACTGGAGTTGTAACCTTTCGCCTGAATATCACTTGTCTCTACCCATTTATTGTTAAGATAAGTAAAACAATCATGTACAGGAGTACCAGGTACAGGGACTAGACAAGACTTAGACAGGGCTAGACATCATCCATTCACAAGCGGCCAATCAATTACTACGGCTTACTACTTTAACTAACTAAGGTTATCACAAGCCTAATTACTTACAAGATACAATGAGAATTTCCCAGTCCCAAGCCCTGCAGACTATCCAGTTATCCTTTCGCGGGTTGAGAGTATGGTTGGGTACATGGCACAGGGTGTGCTAGGTCAAAAGGCAGCCCAAAGGGCACAGGGCAAGGGCTCGGGCTAAGGGGCGCGGGGGTGCTGCCACTAGGGTGCGCTAGGGGCGCAGCCGCTAGGGCGCACGGGGTCAAGCGCGCAGGGGCACGGCCAAGTGCGCAGGGGCCAAGTGCGCCGGAGGCGCGGCCAAGTGCGCAGGGGCGCGGCCAAGTGCGTAGGGGCCAAGTGCGCCGGGGGCGCGGCCAAGTGCGCAGGGGCCAAATGCGTCGGGGGCGCGGCCAAGTGCGCAGGGGCCAAGTGCGCCGGGGGACGGGCGCAATC
The DNA here is from genome assembly GCA_029216955.1 of Iris pallida. Classification (NCBI taxonomy): domain Eukaryota; kingdom Viridiplantae; phylum Streptophyta; class Magnoliopsida; order Asparagales; family Iridaceae; genus Iris; species Iris pallida. The sequence continues at coordinate 4,054,994 of JANAVB010014600.1, forward strand.
GGGCGGGGCAGCAGCGCGCTAAAGAGCACGTGCGCCAACGGCTTCAGCGGCCAGCGCCAAAGGGCGCGGCGCGGGGGTAGCGCAATGCAGCCAAGCGCGCGGGGCGCGAGGCGACGAGGCGCGCGGGCCAGCAGCACGCTAAAGAGCGCACGCGGGGGAGGGGTCTTCTTCTTCATCTTGCTAAGGGGAAGAACACCCATGTCTTCAAAACTTCAAAATACCACAACTTGGCCATCACAACTCCAAATCCGAATTTGTAAAGTTCTATCTTGGGTGAAATTCGATTCTCTCCAACATAGGAACATCAAAAACCCACAAAAACCCAACTTAAATAGATCAAAACCATACAAATCCGAAAATAGGGGAAACTTAGATCTATGGAAATCCATGGACCAAAATAAAAAATGACAAGTTCTAATATTGTTTCTAGAGGGCTAATCTATCTAATGGACAAATCAAAATGGGTTCTTATTTTATGGCAAGGTGCACTTGCCTACGGGTGGAGTGTTGTGTGGAAGAAGGAAGAAGATGATGGAAAATTAATGGAAGAGTAATGAGGAGAGAGAATGTTGGTGGAGATATTAATGAGGGTGGGTTGTGGTGGAATGAGGGTGGAGTATAGGTTAAAGTGTTCCATGGGATTTTAAAATCAAACCAACTCAAACCAAACCAATTAAAACTGAGCCGAGCTGAAACCCAAAATACGAGAAAACCCAAAATTCCACAAGTCCAGAAAAATAAAAATACATGCCAAAATCCAACTACGAGTATAAATATGAAATACGGGAAACGGGGGTGACAGTACCAAATGACAATTCATAGTTGATTATATGATATCTTTTATTCATTTATTTTATGTGGATGCGATTAGTTATGGTTCTACTGTATTTTACAGCTTATGTAATCATACGAGGTTTCCATATATTGGAGTGTACTTCGTATGTATACAGCTGGCATGTCTACGTTTCTAGTCCTACATATTTTGGGACTGGGGTATTACATGTTTTTGTGGTGGTCAATGCAGGTCAAGATAAATTATTTGGTTACTTTACCGGACCAAGCAAGCCTACGAATAGGATTAGAAATCTAGGATCTCATCCACATACTTGACCTCTTTTCTCGATTCCCTATTCGAATTACCGTTCGACTCATCAATTGCATCTTGCTTGATTCCTCCTATCAATATTCTTATCTTCCCTTCGTGCTTACTAGAGATTGGCCCTACTAGTTAAATGTTCCAAACACCCTTAGCTTAATTCTTTAAGTTGGGTAGAATACCCCACGACCTGACACACCCTTGACCATTAAGGGAATACAAATAGTATTATCTAGACCATAGAGACTAGAGGAAGTTAACCCATTTGGTCAACCAAGCCTTGGTCAATAAAACCATAGAATGATGGTATAGGAATAAACAAAACTTAGATCCTTATGAGTCTTAAACTATTCATATTTGTTTTTATTTTCATCTACCATCGTGCATACGTTCTACTATCTAGACTAATGATACTAATATAGCCTAGTATTTGCAAGCTAATTCCTTATCAAGCTTGTTCATGACATATGTTATTGGAGGTCTCCACTAACGTATTGTCTACTCAGAACCGGTGCATGATGGTCTGATCAACCTAGTGCACTATGGTTCGCTTTTATATATCATTCTACGTGGATGGGGACATAGCTAAACTTGTTCTCTAGAGTCCCATCTGCGACTGTCTTGGCAACTCCTTTTGAATTATTCGGTCATCTTTGAACCACGTATTCGTATTCGATAATGCCTCATTCGAACTCTATATTGCTTTCGCCTTCACCTATTTTAGAAGGAAGAATGCGTTATATTAGAAATTCCTCTAGCCTTCCTATCGACTATGACCATCATCACTCGATGTTGCTGTATCTTCATCCTAAGCTACTCGTCCTTTTCCCGGCCCTATATTTACTATCATGACCTTCTAATCGCTTAATTTATGAGTAAATCAAATTCGTTCTCTTAATCGTGCTCTCAACCTACTCTCAAGAATTCATATGTACTAGGTCTCTAACTTATTTTCTCTTGATACCATATCATTCTCTATTGCATGATACTCTTGATTTAAACTTTAAACCCTTAATCTTCTACTCGTGCCTTAACTCGCGACCCTCATAACCACACCCGTGTTAAATTCTATGATTAGATCACGATTTCCTAATGCATCTTTTGGTTGAACGTTGTAAATTGATTTTTTCTCACCAATACCCCCTTGTGTCTTCTCACCCCCTACTAATTCTTAATTTCGAGGATGAAATTTTTTTAAGTTGGGTAGGATGTAAAACCTCTAAATTTTCTACTTTTTTTATATAAGTTTGTTACTGATTATTATTATTTTTAATTATTATTTTTGTATGTCGCGTAGTTGTAGTGTACGTCGTGCGCAAAATTTTATTTTTCGTAATTGATCGACGAGTGCGAATATGTGCGAGCGTACATATTTTTAGAAAAATATTTTTCTATTTTTATAGTTTCAAAATAATATATCTAATAATTATTTTAGTTATCATACCAACATTTTCAAGTCCGTTATTCTATTTATTTTATTTATAAAAAGTCTTTCGTAAAAACAGTTATTAATAATAAATAATATTCTTCGTGCATACATATATATTTCATAAATATTTTATTAAGTTTATTTTTAAATAATAATATAATTTTCAAAATTATTAATATATGTATTTTTAGAAAATATATTTTGAAATTTTTGTGGCAATTTAAATCTTTGATTGAATTTTTATGGATTTGATTTAAAATAGTTAAATTTAAAGATAAAATTTATATTTAATTTAAGTTTTGATTACCTAGATTTAAATTGAAATTTAATTTGGATTTAGATTGATTGTATTGATTTAAATTTAATAATTGAATTATCTAAATTGAGTTTAAATAAAACCTAATCCTTATCCAACTGAAAATTCCCACCTCCTATATAAGGAGAGGTACTCATCCACATTATTATTCCACAATTTCTCCACCACAACTAGAATTCGTGTATCGTGTCTGTGTCTGTGTCCTCTTTCCATCCACTATAAAATTCTTTTTTTACATGTACAAATTCTTCATCCATGTGCTCGACAAGCCGGACACCGATCCAACCCATCTTTTCCATGTGTCCGTGACATACAGGACACCACACATCGACCCTACCCTAATTCTAACTCAACCCTAACCCCTACTGTGTCGGACACCCCCCGACACGGATTCGTCCTATCTCGACGCCCAGCCCCCATCCCTGTGACCAACACCCGCAGAACTCCATTGCTAAAACATCACCACCGCAGCCCCTATCGACCTTCATCTACTGGCCGTAGCAGCCCAGCCATAGCCACCATTCCCCGCCGACCATCCCAACTCCTCTTCTCCGTCGAACCTCGCCACCAATGGACGGCGTCGCCCCAAAATCTATAACCACTACCTCACCCGATCACCATCCGACACAACCACCACCAAAATTTAACCGACCACGGCTACAATAGCCTCGGCCACCCGCCGAAAAAACTTAAACCCCAAGAAGAGCCGGGCCACTCATCCGATTTTCGGCCACCCTACCGCCTTTTGAGACACCAACGGCTGAAAATACCCCCAGTCGAGCCTCCGCTATCTCACCGCGGGAGCGCCGGGCAACCACGCATTTTGCGCTACCTCCGCGCCAGGGACATGCGGCCTTTGGCGCTGCTGACCACCCGTCGACGAGCCACCGGCCGACGAGCTCCGCAGCCAGCGGTTTCCTCCGCCGCGGCGTCCCTAGCCGTCGCGTCCAGCGTCGGCCACCGCCCCGACGAAACCCGACTCCGAGCCACCAACGACGTACCTCTCCTCCCTCGGCCACCGCCGTCTCCGTGCCCGCGTCGATCGCCCCAAGCCGCCGGATCTCCTCTCCTCCGCTGGATCTGCCCAGCCCTGACCTCCAGCGCGTCACCATAGACCGACCGACCGTCGTTCTCTCGCTCCCTTCAACTCCACCGCCGCCCGCGCCACGTGCTGACCTCTACCCCGCGCCCAGCAGTCCGCCGGCCGGCCGACCCGACCCCGACAAACCGATCGACTCCGATCTTCCCTCTCTTCTCCGCTCCTTCCCTCCGTCTTCGACCTCCCCTTTCCTCTTTCCTCCGTCCGAGCCAGGTGAGCTCATCTCTCTCCCAACCCCATTTTTCTCTCTCTACTCCTTCTCCTTCTTTATTTTCCTATTTATGCTTTAGTCAAGCTGGCATTTGTTCTTCTCTTTGAGAAGAAGACTAACATAACATGTTTTGTTTGTTTTAGTATTTTTCTATTATTATTTCGTATGGCTGCTAAGTTAATATAGTATTCTTCTTCTTTATTTTATTATTATTGTTATTATTATGACTTATTACTACTAGTTTTAAGTTTTACTGTATACAGTATATTAATATTTCAATATTTTATCAAATTAATAGGCTATTATTAATATTTTTTTCTAGTAGTATTATTACTACGATGTGGTTACCAATATCTATAAAATAATTTAAAACCGTAATAATTATCTATTTTGTTGACCTCAAAAGATATGACTATGTATTATAAATAGATTTTTGTCCAAAGCATTTTTTCTAGATTTTATACTCTTCTAAAAATAATTTGATTAAAGCAATTTCCAAATTATCATATATATATTTTCAAATAATTATATAAACTATTTTTATTAAGTAAATTATAGCTTTGGCTTTGAGTTAGCCTAAAAACATATTTTCTATGGTATTTTTAATATATAGCTTTTTGGCCTAGAAATTTAGTTTTAACCCTAAAAGCACTTTTAATTTTTATATTTTTCTAAAAACTATTTTATCTATAATAATTTTTAGCCTTTTAAAAATATTTATTTTGACTAATAAAATATATTTTTATTTTTATCGTATATATTATTTTTCCAACTTCCTTCGGTTTTTCTCCAACCCGTGACTAAGCCCATTATTCCTATCCTCTTTGCCAATTCTGAACTACCTTATGTCGATCTTAGCTGATCTGACCGTTCTAAACTCAATCAAACAGTGCATACCATCATCAGAGGCTGTCTTGCGTACTCGTAACAACAAAGTCATATTTAGTGCCACATTGGTCATCGCAGCACACTGGACGCGATACCAGGCAAGACACCTTGCCATTTGCTGTTTATTTATTTTAGCTCATATTTCATGTATTATTCATTATTTTCTTTATACAAAATAAACTGTGATACATGGCATAACCTGTTAGAACTTACTGTTCAGTTATATTTTCTGCTATTTATTATTTTCTTACACATTAAACCTAGATTTAAGGGACCACCTTTGTGTGTTGCATTCATGGCCTTGACACGTTGTACCACGAAGTTGTGTGTCGCATGTAGAACACAGACGTGCGTGATTGGCTGGCCACCAGTACGTACAAGCCGTGCGATAGGAAAAACCGCTAATAGAGGTTGCATGCTTAGTTTGACTTAGCGGTTATAGAGGTTTTCTGTTGTGGATACAACATAGTAGGCATTGGGCGGGGAGGACAATTCCTTAGCATATGGGCTTCGATGCACTTTCCCTTGTGACCCGGAAGCTCTGTTGGAGATACGGGATTGATGACCCATGATTACTGACGGCCACTGATGTTCTACGAAATGTTATGTTCTTATTGATTGGGCCTCTGGTGTCCCAAGGGGGGACCATGACGATCCCATTTAGCCAGGGCCCATGCGCAGGAAGGATTGTTCTTAACTATATTTTATTAGAACGGTTAGGCTACCTTATCCGTTAGGTATGATACTTTTGGTTTGGGTACTTGTATCCCACCTTGACTTGGAACAATAACTTGTCGCGGATTAGTTCGTCACATCTTGTCCTTGTTTGGTTGTAGGTGTGACTTACTACTTCGATGAGAAGGTATTGAACCTTGTTGGGGTCCGGATACCATATTGGGTTCATAGCATGGAAAGGTACGTCACCGTGAATTAGTTTACCATCTCCTGTCCTTGTTTGGTTGGGGGGATGGTAAGTTAGTTCAATAGGTGTGTATTGGACCATGTTATAATTCAATTGACTTATTTATTTGAGCAATATTTATTCAGTTTATATGGCATGATATTATGTGTCTTGTTATGTCCCTCTGAGGACCTGGTTATCTCGCCAGGTGTGTGTTTTTGTCTTTCGCAGGTGTTCTAGCTCTAGCCGTGATCATCGCTATTTTTTCGAGGATGATTGCACTTGGATCGTCTTCGCTTCGCTCGCCAAACTCTTTCTTTTGTATTGTATTTCTTTTCATAGTTGGCAGTGGATTTGTCTCCGCCCAACTACATGTACCAAATGACAATTCATAGTTGATTATATGATATCTTTTATTCATTTATTTTATGTGGATGAGATTAGTTATGGTTCTACTGCATTTTACAACTTATGTATTCATACGAGATTTCCATATATTGGAGTGTACTTCGTATGTATACAGCTGGCATGTCTACATTCCTAGTCCTACATATTTTGGGACTGGAGCGTTACATGTTTTTGTGGTGGTCCATACAGGTCAAAATAAATTGTTTGGTTACTTTACCATACCAAGCAAGCCTGCGAATAGGATTAGAAGTCTAGGATCTCATCCATATACTTGACCTCTTTCCTCGATTCCCTATTCGAATTACCGTTCGACTCATCAATTGCATCTTGCTTGATTCCTCCTATCATTATTCTTATCTTCCCTTCGTGCTTACTAGAGATTGGCCCTACTAGTTAAATGTCCCAAACACCCTTAGCTTAATTCTTTAAGTTTGGTAGAATACCCCACGACCTGACACACCCTTGACCATTAAGGGAATACAAATAATATTATCTAGACCATAGAGACTAGAGGAAATTAACCCATTTGGTCAACCAAGCCTTGGTCAATAAAACCATAGAATGATGGTATAGGAATAAACAAAACTTAGATCCTTATGACTCTTAAACTATTCATATTTGTTTTTATTTTCATCTACCATCGTGCATATTTTCTACTATCTAGACTAATGATGCTAATATAGCCTAGTATTTGCAAGCTAATTCCTTATCAAGCTTGTTCATGACATATGTTATTGGAGGCCTCCACTAACGTATTGTCTACTCAGAACCGGTGCATGATGGTCTGATCAACCTAGTGCACTATGGTTCGCTTTTATATATTATTCTACGTGGATGGGGACATAGCTAAACTTGTTCTCTAGAGTCCCATCCGTAACTGCCTTGGCAACTTCTTTTGAATTATTCGGTCGTCTTTGAACCACGTATTCGTATTCGATAACGCCTCCTTCGAACTCTATATTGCTTTCGCCTTCACCTATTTAAGAAGGACGAATGCGTTATACTAGAACTTCCTCTAGCCTTCCTATCGACTATGACCATCATCACTCGATGTTGCTGTATCTTCATCCTAAGCTACTCGTCCATTTCTCGGCCCTATATTTACTATCATGACCTTCTAATCGCTTAATTTATGAGTAAATCAAATTCGTTCTCTTAATCGTGCTCTCAACATACTCTCAAGAATTCATATCTACTAGGTGTCTAACTTATTTTCTCTTGATACCATATCATTCTCTATTGTATGATACTCTTGATTTAAACTTTAAACCCTTAATCTTCTACTCGTGCCTTAACTCGCGACCCTCATAACCACACCCGTGTTAAATTCTATGATTAGATCACGATTTCCTAATGCATCTTTTGGATGAACGTTGTAAATTGATTTTTCCTCACCAATACCCCCTTGTGTCTTCTCACCCCCCTACTAATTCTTAATTTCGAGGACAAAATTCTTTTAAGTTGGGTAGGATGTAAAACCTCTAAATTTTCTACTATTTTTTTTATATAAATCTGGTACTGATTATTATTATTTTTAATTATTATTTTTGTATGTCGCGTAGTTGTAGTGTACGTCATGCGCGAAATTTCGTTTTTCGTAATTGATCGACGAGTGCGAATATGTACGAGCGTACATATTTTTAGAAAAACTTTTTTCTATTTTTATAGTTTCAAAATAATATATCTAATAATTATTTTAGCTATCATACCAACATTTTCAAGTCCGTTATTCTATTTATTTTATTTATAAAAAGTCTTTCGTAAAAATAGTTATTAATAATAAATAATATTCTTCGTGCATACATATATATTTCATAAATATTTTATTAAGTTTATTTTTAAATAATAATATAATTTTTGAAATTATTATTATATGTATTTTTAGAAAATATATTTTAAAATTTTTGTGGCAATTTAAATCTTTGATTGGATTTTTATGGATTTGAATTAAAATAGTTAAATTTAAAGATAGAATTTATATTTAATTTAAGTTTAGATTACCTAGATTTAAATTGGAATTTAATTTGGATTTAGATTGATTGTATTGATTTAAATTTAATAATTAAATTATCTAAATTGAGTTTAAATAAACCTAATCCTTATCCAACTGGGAATTCCTACCTCCTATATAAGGACAGGTACTCATCCACATTATTATTCCACAATTTCTCCACCACAACTAGAATTCGTGTATCGTGTCTGTGTCCGTGTCATCTTTCCATCCACTATAAAATTCTTTTTTTTACATGTACAAATTCTCCACCCATGTGCCCGACAAGCCGGACACCGATCCAACCCATCTTTTTCATGTGTCCGTGACATACAGGACACGACACATCGACCCTACCCTAATTCTAACTCAACCCTAACCCCTACTGTGTCGGACATACCCCGACACGGATTCGTCCTATCTCGACGCCCAGCCCCCATCCCTGTGACCAACACCCGCAGAACCCCATTGCTAAAACATCACCACCGCAGCCCCTATCGACATTCACCTACTGGCCGTAGCAGCCCAGCCATAGCCACCATTCCCCGCCGACCATCCCAACTCCTTTTCTCCGTTGAACCTCGCCACCAATGGCCGGTGCCGCCCCAAAATCCATAACCACCACCTCACCCGATCACCATCCGACACAACCACCACCAAAATTTAACCGACCACGACTACAACAGCCTCGGCCACCCGCAGAAAAAACTTAAACCCCAAGAAGAGCCGGGCCACTCACCCGATTTTCGGCCACCTTGCCGCCTTCCGAGACACCAACGGCTGAAAATACCCCCAGTCGAGCCTCCGCCATCTCACCGCGGGAGCGCCGGGCAGCTACGCGTTCTGCGCCATCTCCGTGCCAGGGACGTGCGGCCTTTGGCGCTGCTGACCACCCGTCGACGAGCCACCGGCCGACGAGCTCCGCAGCCAGCAGTTTCCTCCGCCGCGGCGTCCCTAGCCGCCGTGTCCAGCGTCGGCCACCGCCCCGACGAACCCCGACTCCGAGCCACCCACGGCGTACCTCTCCTCTCTCGGCCATCGCCGTCTCCGTGCCCGCGTCGATCGCCCCAAGCCGTCGGACCTCCTCTCCTCCGCCGGATCTGCCCGGCCCTGACCTCCAGCGCGTCGCCATAGACCGACCGACCGTCGTCCTCTCGCTCCCTTCAACTCCACCGTCGCCCGCGCCACGCGCTGACCTCTACCCAGCGCCCAGTGCTCCGCCGGCCGGCCGACCCGACCCCGACAAACCGATCGACTCCGATCTTCCCTCTCTTCTCCGCTCCTTTCCTCCGTCTTCGGCCTCCCCTTTCCTCTTTCCTCCGTCTGAGCCAGGTGAGCTCATCTCTCTCCCAACCCCATTTTTTTCTCTCTACTCCTTCCCCTTCTTTATTTTCCCATTTATGCTTTAGTCAAGCTGGCATTTGTTCTTCTCTCAGAGAAAAAGACTAACATAACATGTTTTGTTTGTTTTAGTATTTTTCTATTATTATTTCGTATGGCTGCTAAGTTAATATAGTATTCTTCTTCTTTATTTTATTATTATTGTTATTATTATGACTTATTACTACTAGTTTTAAGTTTTACTGTATACAGTATATTAAAATTTTAATATTTTATCAAATTAATAGGCTATTATTAATATATTTTTCTAGTAGTATTATTACTACGATGTGGTTACCAATATCTATAAAATAATTTAAAACCGTAATAATTATCTATTTTGTTGACCTCAAAAGATATGACTATGTATTATAAATAGATTTTTGTCCAAAGCATTTTTTCTAGATTTTATACTCTTCTAAAAATAATTTGATTAAAGCAATTTCCAAATTATCATATATATATTTTCAAATAATTATATAAACTATTTTTATTAAGTAAATTATAGCTTTGGCCTTGAGTTAGCCTAAAAACATATTTTCTATGGTATTTTTAATATATAGCTTTTTGGCCTAGAAATTTAGTTTTAACCCAAAAGCACTTTTAATTTTTATATTTTTCTAAAAACTATTTTATCTATAATAATTTTTAGCCTTTTAAAAATATTTATTTTGACTAATAAAATATATTTTTATTTTTATCGTATATATTATTTTTTCAACTTCCTTCGGTTTTCCTCCAACCCGTGACTAAGCCCATTATTCCTATCCCCTTTGCCAATTCTGAACTACCTTATGTCGATCTTAGCTGATCTGACCGTTCTAAACTCAATCGAACAGTCCATACCATCATCAGAGGCTGTCTTGCGTAGTCGTAACATCGAAGTCATATTTAGTGCCATATTGGTCATCGCAGCACACTGGACGCGACACCAGGCACGACACCTTGCCATTTAATGTTTATTTATTTTAGCTCATATTTTATGCATTATTCATTATTTTCTTTATGCAAAATAAACTGTGATACATGGCATAACCTGTTAGAACTTACTGTTCAGTTATATTTCCTGCTATTTATTATTTTTTTACTTATTAAACATAGATTTAAGGGACCACCTTTGTGTGTTGCATTCATGGCCTTGACACGTTGTACCACGAAGTTGTGTGTCGCATGTAGAACACGAACGTGCGTGATTGGCTGGCCACCAGTACGTACAAGCCGTGCGATAGGAATAACCGCTAATAGAGGTTGCATGCTTATTTTGACTTAGCGGTTATAGAGGTTTTCTGTTGTGGATACAACATAGTAGGCATTGGGCGGGGAGGACAATTCCTTAGCATATGGGCTTCGATGTACTTTCACTTGTGACCCGAAAGCTCCGTTGGAGATACGGGGTTGATGACTCATAATTACTGACGGCCACTGACGTTCTGCGGAACATTATGCTCTTATTGATTGGGCCTCTGGTGTCCCAAGGGGGACCATGCCGATCCCATTTATCCAGGGCCCATGCGCAGGAAGGATTGTTCTTAGCTACATTTCACTTAGAACGGTTATGCTACCTTATCCGTTAGGTATGAGTACTTTTGGTTTGGGTACTTGTATCCCACTTTGGCTTGGAACAATAACTTGTCGCGGATTAGTTCGTCACATCTTGTCCTTGTTTGGTTGTAGGTGTGACTTACTACTTCGATGAGAAGATATTGAACCTTGTTGGGGTTCGGATACCATATTGGGTTCATAGCATGGAAATGTACGTCACCGTGAATTAGTTTACCATCTCCTGTCCTTGTTTGGTTGGGGGGATGGTAAGCTAGTTCAATAGGTGTGTATTGGACCATGTTATAATTCAATTGACTTATTTATTTGAGTAATATTTATTCAGTTTATATGGCATAATATTATGTGTCTTGTTACGTCCCTCTGAGGACCTGGTTATCTCGCCAGGTGTGTGCTCTTGTCTTTCGTAGGTATTCTAGCTCTAGCCGTGATCATCGCTATTTCTTCGAGGATGATTGCACTTGGATCGTCTTCGCTTCGCTCGCCAAACTCTTTCTTTTGTATTGTATTTCTTTCATAGTTGGTAGTGGATTTGTCTCCGTCCAACTAAATGTACCAAATGACAATTTATAGTTGATTATATGATATCTTTTATTCATTTATTTTATGTGGATGAGATTAGTTATGGTTCTACTGTATTTTACAGCTTATGTATTCATACGAGGTTTCCATATATTGGAGTGTACTTCGTATGTATACAGCTGACATGTCTACGTTCCTAGTCCTACGTATTTTGGGATTGGGGTGTTATACCTATAATAACTCCCCATCCCCGAATAGTATACGGATATGGACATAGTACGTTATGACACGGGATTCCCTAAGAAGGTAGCTACTCCCTCTCAGGAATCGATATCAATACAAGTACAAGAACAAGATCGAGCAAGTACCAGTATCCCAAGAAAATCCAGGAATGACATCTCATGACAAGAATCCGATATATACTAGTCCGTATACCATCGTGTCGAGAATCAAGTAAAATACTATAATTGAATCAGATACAGAAGATATCAAGATAAAGAACTACTGTCAGAGAATGTATTCACCTGATGCCCTGAATGACTGATATGAATAGATGTCCGAACTGATGTCACAGAGTCCTAATTAGAACAACACATGTTATAAAGAGTTTAATTTGAAATTATAGAAATTTATAATGCAATCTACATGATTCTAAGTCAATCTAGGTCAAAGTCAACTCTTGGTCAACTCTAAGTCAACTCTCGTCCACCTTGGGTCAAACTAGGAGTCAAGGTTAAGCTTCAAGGGTTTTGGTCAAACTTAGATTAGTGGTCAACATCTATGATACTTAGGATATATTAATATATATACATACCACATATATCCTTAACCATATAGTACCACCCTAACACATACATATAGATATCATATATCAAGTATATACATATCCTCACTATGAATCATAACCTATATCTATATACTCTCATAATATATATAGATACTATATAACCCAAAAATATATATACCTATCTATATAACCCTTCCACAATCTAACATCACCTACTCAAACTCAAACACTTAGACACTAACCCGCTAACACTAGGATACCATATCAACCTTGGTCATATCGGCATCCCAATAACAAAACCTTGGTTGGAATCCAATATCTTAACTTGGGTAAACCTAACCTTACCTTGATATCTTGATACCTTATCTTGGTACCTTGATACCATACCTTGGTCATAAGGTAAACTAATCATTTACCTTGAAGGTAAAGGTAATTCATATTTACCTTAAGATACTAACTTGGTATCATGAGATACCAAGATACCCCTCAAATATCTAATTAACTAACTATCTAATCTGCTAACATAACATCTTAACTAATATTTAACATATAACCTATAGAGACTAACTTGCTACCATACCAATATCTAGAACTAACATAACCTACTAACATATCAATACCTAACATACTAGATATCTAACATCAAACTATCTAACAATATATCAAATATCTAACAAAATACTAACCTCTACTATCTAACTAACACTCATACTAACAAATATAACTTACACTAACTTATAACAAACTCTAACATATCTAGCCCTCTACTAACCAACATCTAACAAACATACTAACACATATAACTTAACAGTAATATATATATGTACTATATCATACATATACTCGATAGCCTATGATACCTACATTCACTTAATATCCATACTATATAAGCTCATAGGTTACACAAAATGCCTATGTCGTATAGTCACTCTTCTACTTAAAATCAATACTGTACCAATTGGGCCTTCACTAATTCTAGGATTAAAGTATGTCGTAGCCCTTCGTGTTAGCTTTCCGAAACTTCAAACGGATCGCATTTTCGTGTCTGGAAGCTCCCAAAATTGCGAAAATATTGAAACACGTTTGTCTTTCGGACAGCTGACACTCAAATAGTTTTACAGAAAATTCTAGAACGATTTTGGCTTATTAAAATATATATTTGGAAAGCTAACTTCGATACGATTCTTTTAAGGGAGATTAATCGGAGTTCTGAGCTAAAAGTTATGACATTTCTAAGTTGCTATGGTTACTAAAAACGTGGATGAATATTATGACGAATTTGGGTTGTTTTGGACAAAAAAAATACATGTAGGCCAAGATACTTGGATACTAACATAGGTATCCAAATAAAACTCATTCTAACCATCCTAACTAAGATCAATCCATTCTCTAACCATTCTAAAACTAAATTTAAAACATAATTAATCCTATTAGGCAATAAACCAAACACATGGGGTGTCTTATTTGAGATATTTACACTAGGACACAAGACACAATCCTAACTTGTTCTAGAGGGCTCCAAATGGTCTCAAATTTGAATCTAAAGGGGATACATACATGGGGGCGGATCCTACGGATTCAAAACTAAATAATATACATAGAAAATCAATTTAGAAGATTGGTTTTACCTATTGGGAGTGAAATCCCAATGAAACTCTCAAGGACACGGCTCCGACACGAAGATCTTCCAAAAAGGACACTTCTCCTTGCACTTTGCTCCAAATCTTTGCTAGCACCCTCCCTTGATAGTATAAGAAGGATTGATGAAAGATTTGGTGGAGGAATGAAGAGATTTGGAGATCAAATCAAAGATAGAAGCTCTCTAATTTGGGGAAGAACATTTTATGAATAAAAGGAGGCAAGATGGAATGAAAAGAAAGGGGGACACCTATGCTTTATGTGGCTGCTATGGGAGGACCTAATGAGCCTATGTGAAGTGTCCAAGATGCCCATACAAGTCTCATTTTGGTCCACTTAAGTCATGACAAGGTTTGAGGTCAAAAAGGGTCAAGTTTAAGTCTCTAATTTAACCAATCTAACTAAGTAGGATTAGTCTAATCTTACTAACTTAATTAGTGGAATTTGTGGGCCATGACTAACTAATCTTGGGGTCCAGTCTAGAGTCTAAACTATCCGGTTCACTAACACAAGTCGGAACAAGACGAAACTCGAATCCGACTAAACAAATCCCATAAAAATAATATTAAATATATAAAATTCCCAAAATATTAAAATATAAAAATGAACAAAATACCCTTAGCCTAAAAAGTGGTAATTAGCTAATCTAACCTCATGGGTTAGGCCTCCATGGTCATGGTTAGTCTCTAGGCTAAACAGCTCTAAGATTACACTAGTAAAAGGACAAAATCACAAAACACTAATTTAATAATATTAAAAATAATCAAAATTCACCAATAACTCAATTACATGATTTAAATCTATTATTAAATGATAATTTTATAAAAGTTCAAAATTACCCCTGTTTTAGAAAAGTGGTGCTTATATCTTGTTAGTGTAGACTTAGTTAGTTGAGTCCGGGAGTTGTCTCAGGCGTAGTCGATTATGGCATCGACACTAGGACTACCAACTTGGCCTAGCTCTAGGCGACGTACCCATAGTTGTGGAGTTGTTGTCACAACTCACTTGACCATGACACATGTTACGATACGGCACTGAGTGAGATCAGATCATGGCATGCGCTGTCGCTCTCGACTGGCCATCAGTACGAGTGGCTCGTGTGGCGGCACATATAGGGTAGCGATGGTTCTAGATAGCTGACTCCTCATAGAGAGTAGATATTTGGATCGTGGATGCGACTTGTACATCACCGGGCGGAGAAGACAATCAGTAGGCGTATGGGATAGACGATTATACTATTTTAGCCCCAGTGTTACCCGGTTATGGGCATGATTACCCGATTATGGGCATGGTTACCCGGTTATGGGCCATACGCTCACTAGGGGATACATCCGGCAGCGGCCACTAGCTGCGCGCTAAGTACGATCGGAAGGTATACTAGTGTTTGTATGTTCATATTGGCTCGTGATCCGACATCGGCTCGTACTCCGATGCCATTCCCTTATCTACCCACCCAAACATTTTGAAGTTGTCTTTATATGCATTCACTTAGACTGGTTAGCTCACCCCCTTATGTTACATCAGTATTTATGTTATGACATGTTCCTATTTGTATCTTGCTATGTCCCCTGAGGACCTAGTTTTTTTTAAAATTCCGACGAGCACACATACTCGACGCTCTACGGTACCGGGACTTTGTTGAGGACTACGAGGTCTACCCTGAGGAGTTTCCTTGACCTCGGTATGCTGCTACTTGGGCTGAGAGTTTCTTATCTAGTTAGTTGATACTCTTAGCTAGTTATCTTCCATTCATGTACTTTCATTTTGATGTACTGTGGGATTGTTTCTACTATACTTGTATTTTTTTTCAATTGTATTTGGACATTCAGACCACTTTGCTTTTATATTTAGTACTTCCTTTCTATGTTATCTGTGGATGAGATTTAGATGATTGCCTGTGTTGGTTAGTTACTTTTACAGCATAGTACGCCTAAGTGAGTCCATTAAATTAGGCAGCTCACTCTAGGTCGTATTAGCTGGCCAAGTTAGGCCCTAATCCCATATATTTGGCAGTAGGGCGTGACACTATGAATTTCATAGTGTCATGCAGTTCAAACATATTGAAAAACCTATGGAAAGGACATATGAGTGTCAACTAATTCATAGTGTTGAAAAACCTATGGAAAAAAATAAGTATTAGTAATCTGACTATCAGTCATCTTCTGAAAAAAAAAGAGTATCACTGTATCAGTCATCTATAAGAATACTTAAAGATACTATTTCACCATACAGTTCAATTATTATTCTCCAAAATAAGAGTATCACTATGGAAAAAAAGGAGTATCACTGTTGATGTTTGTTCACTGTTGTTGAATGAATAAATGAACCAAACCGGTCTAATACAACCCATACCCAACCCTAATTATTTAACAAGAATTTGGTTCGATTCGGTTTAGACGATTTTTGGCATAACCAAACTGTGAACCAAATCGGTCGGTTTTAACAAAATTGAAGTCGAACCATCGGTTCGGTTTAAAACCAATCGGTTCGGTTTGGCTTGGTTCGATTTGGTCGGTTTGACTTAATTGTGCACAGTCCTAGTGTCGGCCTTGTCTCGAGCCCATATATTACATAATATTTATATAAGGACTTTTTTTTTCTTTCTAAGAGGCTGTTTGGTAAGGTGCAGGTGGATGGAAACTGAGATGATAAACTAGATTTGAGAGGGTTTGAAATATTTTCAGTGTTTGATAGTTGATTAGATATGTGTGTGTGTGTAAGTGGGAGTAATCTTTACTTTCCGTATTTTGTCGCTTGCAAGAAAAGACAAATATTTTATGTATCCACATCCTCTTTTTATATCCCGAAGTGGCAACACTAGTTGGATATAAAGACAACTAATTAGTTAATTATTAATTGAAATCTAGTTAATAAATTAATTTTATTAATATTAAAATTTGGATTTTATTTGGACTGATTCTTACTTAATATGTATTGTGTTTGTGTTATCGTATCTTTACATAATAAATAAGTTAGGAAGTATAATAGTATAATGTTGAAAAAAAGGATTGTCCTCGATGCATATCGGAAACATAATGGGTTCGTGTTTTTACATAATTAGTTAGGAAGCACAATAGTATAAAGCTAAAAAAATTTAGGTCGTGTCGTCGGACGCATATCACGCATACGAAAATATATCGAACATATCACGGATACTTCAAAATAGAGTAAAGACACATCAAAATAATGTACAATATTAATATTATTTAATATATTATAATAACTTAATAAAATAGTTTTTGATATAATCGATAATACTTAAATTTAAAAATAAAATAATTAATATTAATAAATCATTAACAAATTAGGTAGATAATTAATTGGTTTTTCTCTTATTATGATTAATCAATTTTACTTTTCTACCTTTTTAATATTTAACATCAAAATATGGAAGTTTGAATTTGACAATTCTAAAATAAAAATTATTATGTATGCAAACATCAAAAGTCAGTTGCATGAGCTAAAAACTAACATGAAATCTAAAAGCATAAGTATTTCACTTTTAGCAGATAAGAAATAGTTTTCACACTTTCTTGGATGTACAAATCCAAAAGTAAAATAGATTTTATGATGTACCCAATAGCCAATTTCGAAAAAAGTGCAGGGATATAAACCAACCTTTTATTAAAAAACCAAGTTTTGTCTCATGGGCACCCATTATTCAAATGTCTGATCCGGGATACAACTTGAGTGCATGGTAATATTATTTTTTGTTTATTAATCTTAATATTAGCACACAAGGAACTTATTCTCTCTCTCTCTCTCTCTCCCTTTTTTTTCCCTTCTTTTAAGAGAAAAATTAAAAAAAAACTATTAAAAAAACAAGATACAAACTCTTAAACATATATTAGAATAAACCACTTATATGATTGTTGAACCTCTCTCTTAAGATCCAATCTTTTGTAGAATTGACAATATTTTTCGTTATGACTTGACTTAATTTGCTTGAAAAAACTCTCTCTACTCAAAGTGGTTTAAATAAAAACTTCCAATTTTCGAATGTAATAGGACTTGGGTACTCACCTAATTGGAGTTTCTAGAGTCTGAGTCCGAGTCCGATATGATCTTATCTGACCCAAATCATTCTCGAGTCGGTTGCCAGTAGGGTTGATTTGTCTCATGACCCAACAAATTTGATTAATAGAAAGGAAGAGAATTCTACTAGCTAAGTAGTAGTTAGATGCTCAATTCAATAATTGTCTTCCTAACTCAAAAGCATTAAGGAAGATTTGTCAGACCTTTTCTTGGGTCCAATCCACAATGACAACTCTAGGCCCTAACAAGCTGAAACAACCTTCACAATCCATCCCAAGCCCATTCCTTCCTGGCCACTACTTCCTCCTACCAGTGGCATGAAAAAATGTCATAAAAAATGGTCCATCCATTTGACTATTCGGACAGTATGTTCGACGGGTAACCGTTGTGCCGAACACAGAATTTTTGTAACCTCTATGAGGTCCGAAGCGTCCTTCCAAAATTGGTCTTTCATACATAATATAAATTTTTTTAAGAAACCTTAAAAGTAAAATTTAAAAAATTACTGTTGCCAACAAGAATCAAATTATAGACCTCCGTATGCAAATTTACCCTACTAACCACTTCACCACAAATCTTTTATGTTAAGATTGGCTCATATTACGTACTAATTCAATTTTACATAGAACTATATTAGTGCTCCTTTAATCTTTGAACATTGGACCGTTGTCCAGTCTCTGTCCTGGACCATGACCGCTCCTGACAGCATTTTAAAGCCGCCACATGGACGAAAGTTCAAGGAGACGTGAAATAATTATGGAAAATACTAACTTGTCCGCTCATCCATGGGCTCCCTCCTTATTTGTATGGAGCCTACGTATGCGTCCTGCCAACGGGGGAGTATCACGTGGCCGCAGGCTGGCCCGCCCGCGGCCCAAGTAGCAGCATCCAATAATTATACATAATCATTATATGGACTATTTATAGAATTCTTTTAATAGAAAGCCTACTTACGTCCATATTTTAGATGAATGGGCTCTCATCCATATATATATATTCTCTTGTAACACAACACATGAAACCCTAACCCTAATTACTATTCTCTAATAGAGCAGCAGCGGCAGAAATTAGGCTGGAGACATGGAGCAGCATCAACGTCAGAAGAAGAAAGGAGGAGCAACGTTGTTCCTACCCCTGGATGTTATAGCCAACGTACTATCCAGACTCCCGGCGAGGTCGATCGCGAGGTTCCGGTGCGTCAACAAACGATGGCGCTCACTAACTTGCGACGACGATGACGACGACAACGCTAATTACTTCCTCGCCATGCACCAGAAGCATGCGTCAGCCCGACCCAAGATCGTCGACGAGGCCGTCAGAGGGAGGGTCAGGATTTACCTCCTCGACGCGGAGGCAGGCGGAGTCGAAGACAGATCCTTCGACGTGGAGACCCTCGCGAACCGCAGGCTGTCGAACTCCGTCAACGGACTGGCCTGCGCATATCGATACGATGGTTTCGGATCGGACTTCCATTTGCTGAACCCCACCACCCGAGAAGTATCAAAGCTTCCAAATTTATATTACACAGGCTGTCGAATTCCGTCAAGGGACTGGCCTGCGCGTAAAGACCGCCGTTTTCTTTCCGTAGGGCTGGGATTCGACGCGTCCGCCGGAATGTACAAGTTGGTCGGAATAGTCTATTACAAGGATATCGGTTATGTTGCTCGCATCCTCACTCTGGGTGATCGGGAATGGAGGCTCGGCTCGGATCTGTTGCCGATGCCTACATATTTAGACGGTCCTCCGGTCTGCCTACACGGAGTCCTACATTGGAGTGCGTACAAACAAGACTATCACGAGAAGTTCATCCTCGCGTTCGACATCAAGAAGGAGAGGATCGAACCATTCATACCGATGCCCCCGGTTTCGAGTCCCTGTCCCTACTATAATATTCTCTCCATGGACGTCAAGGAGTGGAGAGGTCACATTTATGTCGGGGTCCATTATCAGGATTTCAGTCGTGTTGGTGTCGAGATATGGATGCTGGAGGACTACGTGAATCATAGATGGACCAAGATATGCGACTTCACTATCCACGGACACGACACGAAGCTGTGTCGGTATCGCTATAATGACAATAAACTTGTAGCCATTAAAGACGGGAAGATTTTCATAAGATCGGTGCGTATAGAGAGGATTTATTGTTACGATGTTATGAGCAAGACATTGCGTATCATCCATTCGTCGTCGTTGACATCCTCGAATGGTTGGGCCTCAACTGGCTTTCATGTTTACATCGAAAGCTTGATCTCGCCAAAGAAATTGTTGTACAATCTCAGTAAAAAATTGCAGCATTAAGCTTATTAATTTGGTTTGGTTACTATTTTTCTCTATTTTTCTGAAATATTGTATCGTTCCTTGCCTTCCAGATCGTTTCATAACAGATAAAAACATGAAGTGATCAAATCTCGATCCCCATTGATGAGTAAGCTCTTTATGAAGTGGTTTGAATATCTCGTTCAAATCCCCATTGATGAGTAATGGAACTTTAGTGGTTGGTGTCTTTTAATTGGAGTGTATTAAAAAAAGAAGCAGAGGCTTTCATTGATTTTGAAAATATATTATATTCAAACTTTCTTCTTCTTTATTTCTTTTGTCGTCTTATATTTGACTGCAAGTTTAGAAAAGGACAGCGAATTTTTGGTTCCGGTCCCTCCATTTTATACAAAATGGGATCTTGGGTGTCGGTTTCTGAAAACGCAGGAAGGGTGTGCAAATAAACCCAACATTTAGGATTAGTTTGCTATTATTGTTGCTTTTCATTCATAAATGTTTGCCAAAATTTGAACTAATTTTTAGAAATATTTGACTGAATTTATGACTATATTTCAAAACTAGGGTCAGTCCTGAGCTCATAGGTATTCGAGACGAACTTTCAAAGTAGGACCCTATATATAATATAAAAAAACCAAAATGGAAGTAAATGAAAAAAAAAAAAAATTTAGTGTCAAGAATAGAACTAAAGGCATCTAGTATTCAAGTCTAACATAATAATCACTACATTATAATTATTGTGTGTTAAGGGAGGCTCATGGTACATAATAGTTTTATTTTAGCTACAAGATTATTAATATATTTACGTTTAAACTGATTTTTTAGGCACTCCTAGTCCGTGGGCTCTAGACAGTCACGTTGACTGTTCTGGGCCAGTGTTAGCCCTGCCTCGAACCCATATATTACATAAGGGAGCGGATCAAATGCCCCCCTTAGAAAATCCCCTAAAAAAACCCCTCACTCTAATTCGTAATATTAATGTTAATATTAATGTTAATATTAATGATAATGTTAATATTAATATTAATGTTAATATTAATATTAATTTTTTTATATATTAATGTTAATGATAATGTTAATGTTAATATTAATGTTAATGTTAATATTAATTTTAATGTTAACTTTAATATTAATTTTAGTATTTAATGTTAATATTAACATTAATATTAACATTAATGTTTATATTAATATTAATATTAACATCAAAATACGGATTAGAGTGAGGGGAGTTTTTAGGGGATTTTCTAAGGGGGGCTTTTGATCCGCTTCCATTACATAATATTTATATAAGGACTTTTCTTTTCTATGGAATTGTTTGGTAAAGTGCAGGTGGATGGAAAGTGGAACAATAAACTGGATTTGATAAATTTTGAAATATTTTCAATGTTTGATAGCTGACTAGATATGTGTATGTAAAAGTGGGAGTAATAATTACTCTCCATATTTTGTCGCTTGCTATAAAAGACAAATATTTTATGCATCTACATCCTCTTTTTATATCCCAAAGTGGCAAGAGTAGTTGGGTTTATGTTTTTTTTTTTTTTTTCTAATTTTTTTCACATAGATAATAACTAATTAGTTAGTAATTAATTGAAATCTAGTTAATAAATTAATTTTATTAATATTAAAATTTGGATTTTTATTAGGACAGATTCTTTCTAATATGTATCGTGTTTGTGTTGTCGTATCTTTACATAATAATTAGGAAGTATAATATCATAATGTTAAAAAAAATAACTGTGTCGTCGATGCATACTGGAAACACCAAAAACATATTGTGTTCACGTCATCCTGCCTTTACATAATTAATTAGGAAGCACAATAGTATAAAGCTAAAAAAAGATTTAGGTCGTGTCGTCGAACGCATACAAAAAATATATCGAACATATCGCAAATACTTCAAAATAGAGTAAAGGCACAACAAAATAATGTACAATATTAATATTATTTAATATATTATAATAACTTAACAAATAGTTTTGATATAATCGATAATAGTTAAATTAAAAAAATGAAATAATTAATATTAATTAATCATTAACAAATTAGGTAGATAATTAATTGGTTTTTCTCTCATTATTATAGTTAATCAATTTTACTTTTCTACCTTCTTAATATTTAACATCAAAATATGGAAGTTTGAATTTGACAATTCTAAAATAAAAATTATTATGTATGCAAACATCAAAAGTCAGTTGCATGAGCTAAAAACTAACATGAAATCTAAAAGCATACGTATTTCACTTTTAGCAGATAAGAAATAGTTTTCACACTTTTTTGGGTGTACAAATCCAAAAGTAAAATAGATTTTCTGATGTACCCTAATAGCCAATTTCGAAAAAATGCAGGGATATAAACCAACCTTTTATTTAAAAAAAAAGTTTTGTCTCATGGGCACTCATTATTCAAATGTCTGGTCCGGGGATGAGGACATAGGGATACAACTTGAGTGCATGGTAATATTATATTTTTGTAATAGGACTTGGGTACTCCCCTAACAGGAGTCTGAGTCTGAGTTCGAGTTCGACCCGATCTTATCTGACCCAAATCATTCTCCAGTAGGGTTGATTTGTCTCATGACCCAACAAATTTGGTTAAGAGAAAGGAAGAGAATTCTACTAGCTAAGTAGTACTTAGATGCTCAACCCAATAATTGTCTTCCTAACTCAAAAGCATTAAGGAAGATTTGTCAGACTTTTCTTGGGTCCAATCCACAATGACAAATCTAGGCCCTAACAAGCTGAAACAACCTAATTCACAATCCAGCCCAAGCCCATTCCTTCCTGGGCCACGACTTCCTCCTACCAGTGGACCTGTTATGGTCTGGGCATGGAAAAATTGTCATTAAAAAATGGTCCATCCATTTGACTATTCGGACAGTATGTTCAATGGCTAACCGTTGTGCCGAACACCTAGAATTTTTGTAACCTCATAGAGGTCCGAAGTGTCCTTCCAAAATTGGGCTTTCATACATAATATAAAAATAAATTAAGAAACTTTAAAAGTAAAATTTAAAAAATTATTGTTGCCAACAAGAATCAAATTATAGACCTCAGTATGCAAATTTACCATGCTAACCACAAATCTTTTATGTTAAGATTGGCTCATATTACGTACTAAGTCGATTTTACATAGAACTATATTGGTGCTTCTTTAATATTTGAACATTGGACCGTCCCCCAGTCTATGTCCTGGACCAGGACCGCTCCTGACAGCATTTTAAAGCCGCCACATAGAACTAAAGTTCAACGGGATGTGAAATAATTATGGAAAATGCTAACTTGTCCGCTCACCCATTGGCTCCCCCCTATTTGCATGGGAACCACGCCGGCGTCATGCCAATGGAGAAGTGCCACGTGGCCGCGGCCCAAGCAGCAGCATCCAATAATTATACATAATCGTTATATGGGCTATATAAAGAATTTTTTTAATAGGAAGCCTGCTTACATCCATATTTTAGATGATTGGGCTCTCATCCATATATATATATATATATATATATATATATATATGAGGAAGGATCAAGATCCCCACACTTTTTGCATCCCCATGCATCCCCCCCTATTTGCACCGTTGGATGGTGCTTTAAGTCATCTAATCTTAACCGTTGATTTATCAATGGTTAAGATTAGATGACTTAAAGCACATCCAACGGATGTGAACATGGGGATGCATGGGGATGCAAAAATTGTGAGGATGCCTATCCTTCCTCTATATATATATATATATATATATATATATATATATATATATATATATATATATATATATATATATATATATATATATTCTCTTGTAACTCAACGCATGAAACCCTAACCCTAATTTTAATTATATATATATATATATATATATATATATATATATATATATATATATATATATATATATATATATATATATATATATATATATTCTCTTGTAACTCAACGCATGAAACCCTAACCCTAATTTCAATTTTCTAATACAGCAGCGGCAGAGAAGTTGGAGACATGGAGCAGCATCAACGTGAGAAGAAGAAGAAAGGAGCAACATTGTTCCTACCCATGGACGTTATAGTCAACGTACTGTCCAGACTCCCGGCGAGGTCGATCGCGAGGTTCCGCTGCGTCAACAAGCAATGGCGCTCCGTAACCTGCAGCGACGAAAACGACGGCGACGACAACGCCAACCACTTCCTCGCCATGCAGCACAAGCACGCGTCAGCCCGGCCCATGATCGTCGACGAGGTCGTCAGAGGGAGGGTCGTGGTCCGCGACCTCGACGCGGACGGAGTCGAAGTCGACAGGTCCTTCGACGCGGAGGCCCTTCCGGACCACAGGCTGTCGAACTCCGTGGACGGGCTGGCCTGCGCGTATCGATCCGACGGTCTCGGGTCGGACTTCCACCTGCTGAACCCCACCACCCGAGAAGTGTCTAAGCTTCCGAATTCGTACGTCGGTCATCTAGAGCTCGACCATCGTCTCTTCTCCGTAGGGCTGGGGTTCGACGCGTCCGCCGGAACGTACAAGCTGGTCAGAATAGTCCTTTCTACTCTGGGCGTTGGTTACGCTTACGTTCTTACTCTGGGCGATCGGGAGTGGCGGTCCGGCTCGGAGCTGCGGATGCCGAATGTATATTTGTACGTGAGTCCTCCGGCCTGCCTACACGGAGTCCTACACTGGGGTGCATACAGGCGGGACGGCAACGAGAAGTTCATCGTCGCGTTCGACGTCGAGAAGGAGAGGTTCGGACCGTTCGTACCGATGCCCCCGGTTCCGACTCCCCACTGCGATTTTCTCTACGTGGACGTCAAGGAGTGGAGAGGCCACATCTACGTCGGGGTCTGGTATCCGGTGATCCTCGGTCGCGGCGAGGTGTGGATGCTAGAGGACTACGCAAACCACGGGTGGACCAAGGCGTGGAGCTTCTACGTCGAAGGACGTGGACCCGGCCTGCGTCCGTATCTTTGTAATGAGAGGAAGCTTCTGGCCGACGGGGATGTTGATTTGTTGGGGTCAGTTTTGTGTAGTGATGATCGACATCAAATAGGGAAGATTTTTTGTCGCGCTCTTAAGGGCAGGTGGTGCAACAAGACATCGCGGAAGATCCATTGGTCGTTGACTTCCTGGATGTTGATTGGTTGGGATGTTTACATTGAAAGCATGATCTCCCCAAAGAAACTGTTGCACAAGATATCTTAGTAAGAAATTGCAGCAGTAAGCCCAATTTGGTTACTATATTAATTTTGTATGAACTTTTCATTTATGTGTGTGTGTGATCATCCAATATATATATATATATATATATATATATATATATATATATATATATATATATATATATATATATATATAAAAGGGAGCGGATCGGGAGCCCCGCCCGCGGAGCCCCGCCGAAGCCCCGCTCCCCCTTAGCCGTTGGATCGCGCGGGCGGGGGCGGGCCCCACGCGGGCCCCGCGCGATCCGATGGTGCAGGGGGGGCGGGGCTTCGACGGGGCTCCGCGGACGGGGCCTTTGATCCGCTTCCTATATAAAATATATATATATATATATATATATATATATATATATATATATATATATATATATATATATATATGTATGTACGTTGGAAAATAATTTTTTATCATTCTGAAAAATTGAATAGGAAAATAATAAAAGGTTGGAGTCTACGAAGCATATTTTCGTTGCTGCACAAAGCTTAGAGAGCTCCGAGAGAAACTACCCGAACTTAGCTTTTCCCATAAAATGTAGGATAGAATATTAGTTTATATTTTATGAAATGAGGACAAAAAAATGGTTTCTTCATCTTCCTCCTCTCAAACACAAAAATTAGATATTTAGGCACCATATACCCAACAAGTTTAACAGGAGTTAATAGGATTTAATGGCTAATTATTTAGTCATGTGGTCATTTATGGGCAAGTAAGACTATGAATAGGTGAGATGGATTACAACCTTGAATCTCACTTAGTGACTATTGTATTTGTCTGAAATAGTGCTTGATGAACTATGTCTTGAATCATATTCAGAAAATAGCACACATAGTACGTAAGAGGTTATTGGGTCTATCGGGATGTCATTTTTGGTGGGTCATGCGTACTTTTTTTTTGGGTTCATAAGAGTTGTCTGGAATCGTCATGTCTCATAGTCGCAGCCTTCACGACCTCTCATGTAGGTAAGTCCTCAAATGGTTAGAGATCGATGTCAAACCTGCATAATCATGCTTGGACCTATTAAGAATTTTAAAAGTGCATCCTAACCAAATCACACTGGAACACTATCATCATAGGATGGAGGTATCAGTTCAACGGCCAACTTTGTATAACCATTTGGACATTAGTTTATGAGAATTTAACCTCAGAGTCAGTATTCTATAGTAGTCACATGAGTCAAGCTTGCTTCTACCCATTGAACCATCTTATTGGGATCTCCAGTCAGAATCGGTTGGGTTGCCACTACTAGTGACTTACTTGTGGGCTTAACCCCAATCCCCCTCAATGGTTGTAGGATTAATGCCCTAAACATACCCTTTGTCAAGGGAAATGCACAGTTCGTTTATTACTTTTATAGTCAAGAACTACATTTTTGCCTTTTGTGCTATTTAATGTCTTCAAGCGCTGCTGCAGCTATCTGTTCGTCTTAGAATTTACATAATCATGCTTTAGCAGTTCTTTAGCAGCAGAATGATTATCACAATTTATAAAGGAAATGTCAGGTACAAAAGTATGTATATATGTTGGAAATGCATAATATGATATAAGTCATTCAGAGCCAGTATAAGCTTTGTCTAAAGACATCAATTCAACGTCCATAGTACTCATAGTATGATAATTTGTTACAAGAACCTATCATTTTATGAGTATCTAAGTTGTTCCAAAGGTGGCCCCTCATTCACCTTCCATTGCATCTCAGTGTTCTTTATTGCTTTTACATTCAAAGAATATATATGACATATAATGACTCGGATAATTCATATAGAATTCCCTAAAAGCAATGGTAATCTTTTCCCTTAGATGTTTTTGGTTGGCTTAAGTTTTGGTTGACTAAGTCAGATGTTTAGTTTTCTCTTAAATCATACTATATGTCAGCATAATCATTTAACATAGGTGTGAACAATCAATAGCTGAAAACATTACCTCTAGGTAGTGGGCCAAAATATCATGTCCCTGCCACCTCTTGAAAAGGGAATGAGTAAACTCTCAAGCTTGGAATTAGAAGATTCATCTTTACCCGTCATATTTACACATATGACAGTCTAAAATACTGCAAGAAATAGTACATTGAATCAATACAACAGCTAGACTACTAAAGTAATAGTTTGAGTGATTTTTGCTAATCAACCTTAACAAATCTTTAGTTTATCAAGTTTTTATCAACTTGGGTTAACTATAGGAGTCGGTTCCCAGCTAGCGATGATCCGAATTAAGACACTTAAATACCGTGTCGCTTAGGGCTATTTACATCTGGTTGACAGAAGAATCCGAAAGACAGAAGACCCCTTTCGGCTTGTACCTAAACTAACTAATCTCTACTTTAAAAACTTAGATTTATAGAGATTTGCAAATATCACTAAACTATTTTATTTTGACTAAATTGTTGGAATGAATCAAAAGGATTCTAGTGTCACCGATTATAGGCAAAACAATGTATGCCTAACATAAAGTATGTGACTCAACAATATTGAAAGTTCTTTATCTGACTAGGAATTCGATTATTGTGACAATATGGTCAGCTAAGGTTCAAACATACAAACTAATTAACCTACAAAAAAAATATAATTTAACATTACCGTAATCTACATACAAAAACGAAGAAAGTTGGCTCACAAATTCAACTATATATATTTGTCCAACTAAACTACAACAAAGAAAGATTGGTATACAGCTAGTGAGAATCAGATATGGGTTGGACAAGTTTCATTTTCCATGGAAAATGATATTTTTTATGGAAAATATCATTTAACATTTAATTTGGGTGTTTGATTGTCATTATTTTTCATGAAAAATAATATTTTCTTGTATGTTGGACAAGTTTTATTTTCCACCATTTTAGAAGAAAAGGAAAATGATAGTTTTTTGGAAAATAATTCTATGGAAAATATAAGTTATCAAACACTACAATTGGTGGAAAATTTATGATAGAAATATTTTCCATGGAAAAATGCCTAATCAATCACAATCTAAGTTTACTATCAAATATTTACAACTTTCTTACAACCCACAGCCACCCCCTTCTAACACGGTCCCACCCGGAGTGCCTGTGGTGTTTCAATAAGCGTTCGATGCGCGTTTTATTTTGTGCTTCCTAGGTTAGAACTAAAGCTTCGAAATACACTACAAATTATGATAATTTAGTGACTGATCTGTTGGAGTGGGTGGGGTTCCCAACCTATGTGGAGAAGACCCCGGAGTGCGACGAGCGTCGCTCGTATGTCGAAGAAGCTTGGGAAGTAGGCGACGCGGAGTTGCTACTGCTGCTGCTACTCCTAAGGGAGGTTCTGGCCTGGGCCTGCCGAGTTCGGCCCGAACTCGGTCCCAGGCCGAGTTCTGGCCGAACTCGGTCTGGCTGCTCCAGGATTTGGCGAGTAGGTGCTGGATGCCCGACACAGAGTTCTGGCCGAACTCTGTGTCGTCGGGGCTGGTGCGGGAATTTGGGTGATTTTTCACCACTGGATCTAATCCAACGGTCCAGGTTGGCTGCGGGATTAGGGAGTTAAGTTGGGATTTCCAAACCCTAACGAAGAAGGCAACATATCGCAAGGTAACACAACTTGGAGAGAGGAAGGAGGCAAGAGTGCCATTACAACTTCGGAAGAGAAGACGGAGGATAGAAGGTCGTTTTCGAAGGAGATCGTGTTTCGGGTAATCTCTACTCGTCGTTCTCGCTCTTCGTAGCCTTGTAATCAGTGTTCTTACTTCTGAGTGTTGTGGGGATCCGATTTAGATCGGGAGGAGTTTGTAGAGGGTGTAATTCTTCTATTCCATTAGTGGAGGCTTCTCAGGGTTGGACTCCAATCGTCCCGTGGTTTTTCCCGCAAGGGTTTTCTTCGTCAAAAATTCTCTGTGTCTGCGTGGATTGTTTTGTGTGGTTGTTTTTGGGTTCGTGCGTTGTATTGCTCGGTCCTCTCGCAGGTACTCTCCGGTTTGGGGAAAGGTTTTCGCGCTTCTTTCCCAGCAGAGTGGTATCAGAGCCAGGTTCTGGAATTCAGAAGGAGTGTCAGTAGTTGACAGAGAAACCAGAGAGGAGAGATGGACGTAAAGCCGGTACACATGGTGAATCTTAATGGCACAAACTATCATTATTAGCGGAGCAAGATGAAAGATTTGCTATTTGTCAAGAAGCTGCATCTACCCGTGTTTGCATTCGAGAAGCCCAGTGATAAATCCGAGGAGGACTGGACATTCGAGCACATACAAGTATGTGGGTACATACGGCAGTTTGTTGATGAGAACGTGTACAACCACGTTGCCAATATTGAGCACGCGAAGACGTTGTGGGATAAGCTGGAATCCTTGTATACGAAGAAGACCGGGGTAAACAAATTGTTCCTGATCCGAACGATGATGGGTCTGCGATACAAGGATGGGGCGTCTATTTCGGATCACTTGAGTGAGTTCCAGGGCGTGGTTGACCAGCTATCTTCTATGGGAGTCAAGTTCGACGACGAAGTTCAGGGACTATGGCTGCTGTGTACATTGCCAGACTCGTGGGAGACCGTACGAGTATCTATGATCGCTTCTGCTTCAGAGGGCGTGGTCAGTCTGGAGTTTGCCAAGAGCGGGGTGTTGAATGAAGAGATGCGGAGACGTTCTCAGGGTACTTCATCTACATCCCATCACTCAGAGGCATTGGTTTCAGAGAGCCGCGGAAGGGGCAAAAGCAGGGGTCCAGGTGGTGGCAGAGACAAGAGCAGGGGGAAGTCCAAGGGTCGTTACGAGGACTCAGAGTGTTACCATTATGGTAAGAAGGGCCACATCAAGCGGAACTGTTTCGCTTGGAAGAGAGAGAAGAAGGGCGACAAGGGGAAACAAGGAGAGAACACTACAGCGACAGCCTCGATGCATGGAGGCGATGTGATCATCGTAGGTGATGAGGTCATCACTAACCTCGCCTGCGATGACAATTCTTGGCTGGTGGACTCAGGGGCTTCAGCACATGTATCTCACAACAGGGCACTATTTGCTACTTACACAACAGGCGACTGTGGAGTGTTGAAGATAGGCAACGGAGATGTGTCGAAGGCGGTTGCTGTTGGAGATGTGCATTTGAGAACGAAGACGGGTGCGGTTCTTGTTCTCAAAGATGTTCGTCATGTCCCTGATATCCGTTTCAACCTGGTGTCGGTTGGAAGGTTGGATGACGAGGGATTCTTCAGTCTCTTCGGGAATAGTCAGTGGAAGCTTTCCAGAGGTTCGATGGTGATTGCCAGAGGAAACAAGAAGTCCGGTCTCTACTATATGGATGGGAGCGCACAGGGGGCACAGGAGGTGAACGCAGTCAGTGATGCGTCTACCGAGTTGTGGCACAGGCGGCTCGGCCATATCAGCGAGAAGGGGATGAGCTACTTGGTGAACAGGAAGGTGATTCCGGGGTTCAAGTCTACAAAGTTGGAGAAGTGCACGCACTGTTTAGCTGGGAAGCAAAGTAGGGTGTCTTTCCAAAGTCACCCAAGTTCAAGGAAGCCGGCGTTGCTCGAGTTGATTCACTCGAATGTCTGCGGTCCTATGAAGGTAAAATCTCTTGGTGGTGCTTCTTACTTTGTAACCTTTATTGATGACTGTTCCAGGAAGGTTTGGGTCTATGTCTTAAAGACCAAGGATCAGGTGCTGCCTACTTTCAAGGAGTTTCAGGCCTCTGTTGAAAGGGAGACGGGCAAGAAGTTATTGTGTGTTCGGTCCGACAATGGCGGCGAATACATCGGTCCCTTTGATGCGTATTGCAGAGAGCAAGGGATACGACACCAGAAGACTCCGTCCAAGACACCTCAGCTCAATGGTGTAGCGGAGCGCATGAACAGGACACTGATGGAGAGGGTGCGGTGTTTGCTGTCAGAAGCAAACTTGCCGAGCAGTTATTGGGGTGAGGCTCTTCTCACAGCTGCTTATATTATTAATTTGTCTCCTAGTGCTCCTTTGCAGGGTGATTTGCCTGACAAAGTATGGTACGGCAAAGAGCCGTCATACAATCACCTGCGGGCGTTTGGTTGTAAAGCCTTCGTGCATGTACCAAAGGACGAGAGGACCAAACTTGAGCCGAAGACGAGGCAATGCGTCTTTGTCGGCTATGGTCGGGATGAGTTTGGTTATAGACTCTACGACCCAGTGGAAGGAAAGCTCTACAGAAGCAGGGACGTGGTGTTCATCGAGGATCAGACCATGACCAACACTCAGAATTCCGAGATGCCTTCTGAGGCTGAGGAATTGCCTGAGTTAGAGTTATTTCGCTTCGAGCAGTTTCCAGAGGACATCGCAGAGGATCCAGTTATGGGGGAGCCGGTACATGGAGTTGCTCCCAACCTTGATCATCAGCCTGCTGATGGTGGTCAGGGTGTCCCTCAGGAGGATGAGCATGCCGGAGAGGCAGTTCCTGAAGGGGCGGAGGCTGTCGGTATACAGCCAGCACCAGTGGTTCCTTTGAGGAGGAGTGACAGAGATCGTCGACCATCTACGAGATACTCACCGAATGAGTATGTGCTATTGACTGACGGGGGAGAGCTCGAAAGTTTTACAGAGGCTATAGAAGACGAACACAGGCAGGAGTGGATGGAGGCTATGCAGGAGGAGATGAGTTCCTTGCACACCAATTCCACTTATGATCTGGTGCGATTGCCAAAGGGCAAGAAGGCTTTGAAAAATCGATGGGTGTTTAGAGTGAAGCAGACGGATGATGCTACTCGCCCTCGATACAAAGCGAGGCTGGTAGTTAAAGGCTACGTTTAGCGGAAAGGCGTAGATTATGATGAGATCTTTTTGCCTGTCGTCAAGCATTCGTCTATTCGGGTGGTGCTAGCATTAGCAGCCAGTCTCGACTTGGAGGTCGAGCAGATGGACGTGAAGACGGTATTCCTCCACGGTGATCTTGAGGAGGAGTTATACATGGAGCAGCCGAAGGGATTCTGTGAGAAGGGCAAGTCACATTTGGTCTGCTGGTTGAGGAAGAGCTTGTATGGTCGGAAGCAGGCTCCGAGGCAGTGGTACAGGAAGTTCGAGTCGTTTATGGGGGAGCATGGTTATGCACGGACGACGTTGGATCATTGTACATTTGTGAGGTATTTTGCCGATGATGATTTCATCATTTTATTGCTCTATGTTGATGATATGCTATTAGTGGGTCGGAATGCCACTAGGATAGCGGAGCTGAAGCGCCAACTGGGCGCGGCCTTCTCTATGAAAGATTTGGGCACAGCGAAGGCTATTCTTAGGATGGAGATCAGCCGAGAGAGAGAGTCCAAGCTGCTACACTTGTCCCAAACGAAGTACATTCACCGGGTACTTCAGCGTTTCGGGATGGACGGGTCGAAGAAAGTGAGTTGCCCCCTTGCGGCTCACTTTAAGCTCACTGAGGAGCAGTGTCCATCTACCGAGGACGAAAAGGAAGATATGGAGCGGATTCCATATGCCTCAGCTGTGGGAAGCCTTATGTATGCCATGGTGTGTACGAGGCCAGATATTGCTCATGCAGTTGGTACGGTTAGCAGGTATATTTCAAATCCTGGAAGGGGTACAGTGGAGTGCGGTCAAGTGGATTCTACGTTATCTTCAGGGCACTGCTGGTTGGAGACTTTCCTTTGGTGGTGACGAGCCGAAGCTGGTTGGGTATACCGACGCTGATATGGCTGGAGATATAGACACGAGGCAATCGACTTTGGGCTACGTGATGATGTTTGCGGGAGGAGCGGTGTCGTGGCAGTCGCGGTTGCAGAAGTGTGTTGCCTTGTCGAAGACAGAGGCAGAGTACATTGCAGCGACGGAGGCTTGCAAGGAGTTGCTGTGGATGAAGAAGCTGCTGCAGGAAATGGGACTGAAGCAAGAGCAGTATACTTTGCTTTGCGACAGTCAGAGTGCCATTCACCTTGTGAAGAATCAGACGTTTCATAGCCGGTCCAAGCACATCGAGACTCGGTATCATTGGATACGGGATGTGGTTGAGAAGAAGGACGCGGAGCTTGAGAAGGTTCATACAGATGACAACGGAGCTGATATGTTCACGAAGATTCTACTAAGGGGGAAGTTTGAGTACTGCAGGCAGATCGTCGGGATGACGACATCCTCCCCATAGTTGTAAAGGGGGAGATTTGTTGGAGTGGATGGGGTTCCCAACCTATGTGGAGAAGACCCCGGAGTGCGACGAGCACCGTTCGTATGTCGAAGAAGCTCGGGAAGTAGGCGACGCGGAGTTGCTACTGCTGCTGCTGCTCCTAAGGGAGGTTCTAGCCTGGGCCTGCCGAGTTCGGCCCGAACTCGGTCCCAGGCCGAGTTCTGGCCGAACTCGGTCTGGCTGCTCCAGGATTTGGCGAGTAGGTGCTGGATGCCCGACACAGAGTTCTGGCCGAACTCTGTGTCGTCGGGGCTGGTACGAAAATTTGGGT
The DNA here is from genome assembly GCA_029216955.1 of Iris pallida. Taxonomy (NCBI): domain Eukaryota; kingdom Viridiplantae; phylum Streptophyta; class Magnoliopsida; order Asparagales; family Iridaceae; genus Iris; species Iris pallida. The sequence continues at coordinate 4,089,101 of JANAVB010014600.1, forward strand.
GATTTTTCACCACTGGATCTAATCCAACGGTCCAGGTTGGCTGCGAAATTAGGGAGTTAAGTTGGGATTTCCAAACCCTAACGAAGAAGGCAACATATCGCAAGGTAACACAACTTGGAGAGAGGAAGGAGGCAAGAGTGCCATTACAACTTCGGAAGAGAAGACGGAGGATTGAAGGTCGTTTTCGAAGGAGATCGTGTTTCGGGTAATCTCTACTCGTCGTTCTCGCTCTTCGTAGCCTTGTAATCATTGTTCTTACTTCTGAGTGTTGTGGGGATCCGATTTGGATCGGGAGGAGTTTGTAGAGGTTGTAATTCTTCTATTCCATTAGTGGAGGCTTCTCAGGGTTGGACTCCGATCGTTCCGTGGTTTTTCCCGCAAGGGTTTTCTACGTCAAAAATTCTCTGTGTCTGCGTGGATTGTTTTGTGTGGTTGTTTTTGGGTTCGTGCGTTGTATTGCTCGGTCCTCTCGCAGGTACTCTCCGGTTTGGGAAAAGGTTTCCGCGCTTCTTTCCCAACATGATCCGGCGACTAACCTGTATTCGTTGCTATTTTAGCGACTTACCAACGACTAAGTTTCAACTAGTTGACAATTTAGTTTAATGGTAAGATAGTTTGTCGTAAGTCCGTCGCTGGTTTGTTGATAAATTTCTAAAAAAATTTAGCGACTAAATTCTTTGGTTACTCAGAAGTCAAAAAATTCTTTATTTTAGTGTCAATACATTAGAGCATCATAAGTAAGGCCTATTCCATTTTCTAGATTCTAGATTTAGAATGTAGGAGCTCATTTTGTAGAATAATAGGTTTTATTCATAGTCCCAATTTTTACAATTTTGGTCCTGTCCGACCCATAGATGCCAAGGGTTAGGCCTCCCAATTTCTAGGTTCTTGATTGTAGGAACTCGTTTTGTAGGATAGTAAGTTCTAATTTGGAGCCCAATTTTCTAGATTCTAGACTTTGTATTTTTTTTCTATATCAATTTTTTACCACACAATCTTTGGGACCGGAGCTCACTTTATCATTTCCTACTATTCTCATACAAATTCAACCCATTCTACATTTATCTTTTTTTAAGAAATTTTGGACCCCAAATTGTATTTGAGAGTCCCAACTACTAATGATGCTCTTAGCGATTGACAATTCAGTCGCTCTCAAAATCTAAGTTCAGCCCAAAAACTAAAGAACCCTTCCCCCAAATTTATTTTTTCCAAAACCTAAATATTCGACCCTTCTCCTCCGCCAGACCCTGGCCGCCACCGTCGCCACCTCCTTCCAGACCCGTCGCCGTCGCCTCCTCCTCCTCCTCCTCTGAACGATCTCCCGACTATCTCTCGACGTGCCATCTCCGCCTCTTCCTCCTCCCAACTCCCTCTCGACGGTCCTTGACGTCAACACCTCCACCGTTCCTTGACGTCAACGCCATCTCCTTGAACATCGAGGTGTATATATTTTTTAGTTTTAAGCTTTTTTAAATGCATCAATTTAAGGCTTGGAATGCATGTCATCAATTTAGGCTGGTAATATCCTTTATAGATGACACTATAGGGATCTACAACAGGCGTTTGACTGTTTTCTTCCCGCGAGAAAACCCATTGGTAATCAATGTTTTAAAAATTGGACCGGAGATCGACCTGGTCAGGACACAGGGTTGGGTCAAACCGGTCCAACCAGTGGATTAATCCGGGTTGAACCAGTTATATCGACTTATAAATTATAATCTTACATTGAATATTGTAGAAGCATAAATAAACTTCATAGACCAAGTCAAAAAAAGTTGAGAGCTTTATGCAAAGTCAGTTTCAGACTCTACGCGAAGCCCATTTAAAGACTCTACGCAAGTCAAATTGAGTCAGATTCAAGCTCTACGCAGAGATCAAATCGAGTCTAACTCTACGCAGGCTCCTTTACGCAAGAGCCATCCTCAAACTTTACGAGAGAGACAGGCTGTCCAGACCGCATTTAATGTGCGTGATACTGCTCTGACAGAATGATTTTCTGATAGAACAGTGCACAAAAGCCAAGAAGATTTTTGCACCAAACCCAACGCTTGTACTTTAGTATATAGATGGGTTACTTTACGCTCAAGAGACCGCTTCCTTTACGCATGAAATTATTTGAGTTTCTTACGCTCAAGGCTATCTCAGCTACTTTTGTGTGCGTAGAGTTTATTTGAGCTAGCTATACGCTCAAGGCTACTTTTTAGCCGCTCTACGCAGGAAGTTTATTTTGGGTTACTTTACGCTCAATCTTTTCTGGCTATGTGAGAACGTGGTCTGCATACCTGGCTTTCATGCCACACTTATCGAGGAACGTGTGTGCGTGCTCTCCCCATATTATTGAAGTTGTGGGACACGTGTCACCATGCGTAGAGACCACAACTCTATATAGGACACATGTCATCACGCGTAGAGGTCGATTTTCAATTGTGGGTGACAGTTACTTGCGTAGAGACCCAATTATGTTGTTTTTACGCACAGAGGGTCTAGTCTATAAACAAACTTATTTTTTTAAACAAAAGGTACAAGATTTTGGAGGCCAGAGACTTTCAGAGCAAAGTGATTTTTCAGAGCATTTCCCTTCAACTTTTCTCAAGAATAGAGTGAAGCAAAGCAGGAAGGCATTCGACTGTGCCATCAGTGCCAATTGTGTCGATACCTTTCTGGTGACTTAGTTCTTCCAGTTGTTCTTCTTCAAGCAGTTCTCTTCATCATCATCGTGTGGTCCAAGGAACAAAGTGATCGCTCTCAGATCAGACTTCCATAGCAATATTTTCTAGAATTTATTTGTACTTTTGTACTTTTTCTCGTTGTCTTTTAAAAGCCTTTTAAGGGCATTTTGTTAAGTGAAACAAATATATTACATAATACATAGCTACAAACTAATTAAGAAGCAAATATATTAACTTTAATTTCATGTAAAGTCCAAAACAAAAGAATAGAGAGGTTAAGAAAATACTCTGAATGATGACTGCAAATATACCAAGCATAATCATTGCAAATTTTCTAATATACTAAGATACTAAGTACATAACTACAAACTTGCCAATTTTTAAAACATTGCTTAGCAACAGATTTTCTAATATATAATAAATGATGACTACAAATATACCAAGCATAATCATTAAAATAAAAAAAATAAAAAAACAGATCTTTGAAATATATACGTACCAAGCTCTTTCAAAAAGAAATATTTACCAAGTTACAAATAAAAATAGATGATTGATGAAATAAAAAAACATAAATGTTACGAAAAAAATGAGAAGAAAAAAGAAGAAAGTTAACTAATCAACTATTCAAACTAATAAAATTGCAGTTTAAAACAAAGAGAAAAATTGATTTGATGAACTTTGACCGTGAGATGCTGCTAGCGTACTATGTTTTATGAGCTGCTTGTCACAGACTTAGTGTTTTGCAAGCACTTCGTCCCATGCGATGCACTATCTTCCTACTCGAAGAGTCGTGCAAGCATTTCCGAACCCGCTTAGCTAGATCACTAAGACGATATTGAGAAACAATGTGGAGCAAAAAAGAGAGAGAGTGGAAGATTAAAACTTCACTATACTAGAGAAGACTACAACTTTGGGTGGTGAGGAACAAATGAGGCCTCCCCCCTTATTTATAATGGCTCATAGAGCTTTACAAGAAAACTTCTGGAAATAATATTCCAGGGATTATATTCTTCCTACCATAACTGGAATGACATATTCCAGTATTATTCCCTAAGAACATAAAAGAAAACTTTTCGGGCCATCCAGAAGGATCTTGGGCCGCCTAGAACGATTTGAGCCTTCCGGAGAGATCTCTTCTAGAGACTTCCGCCATCTTTTAGAATGTTCTGGAAGCTTCCCGCATAACCTTGGCTCGTGCAAGGTCATCCAAATCCGTCTCGGTGGGGAGCAAACTTTTGTGCGTGACATTCTCCCCCACCTGTTTCGTCGACGCCCTTGTCGACAGGTGCAGCAAGTCTTGGAACGACGTCCACCCTCGTAGGCATGGTCGCTGCTCGTCGTCCCTTCTTTGTGCGACTCGTGTGTCGCTTCCATTTGTCCATCTTCTCTTCAAGATCGAAAGCAGACTAGTTTGCCGCACCAACTTTGGCCTCGGTACAGGACGAATCTCGTGCGGGCTATCGAGTCGCCGATCCCCCTTGTCTCATGGCTGCACCTGGTTCAGCACACCTCTGCGCTTGCGAGTCCCCTTGCAAGCCAGTTGACCCAAATTTTCCTCATGAGCCTTGAGCAACTCCTTGCGCGAGTTACTCTGCCTCGTCGTTTCTGCCTCTGCGCATCTTGCGACATGCTTCTCTGCCCTCGAGTCCAGCCTGGTAGCACGATCCACCTCCCTCCGTGGAAGTGGCTCCTCGGGATGCCCCTTTGCAACACCCTTAGTCTCGTACAAAAGGCCTTCCTCCTCGAAGCGTTCATTTCTCTCGAGCACCGCTAGGTATGCTGTCTCCCTTTTGCCACCTCTCTTGAGCTGAATAGCGGAGATAGCTTTCCCGTTCGAAGGCTTACCTCATGCACCTTTCACCATGCACGATGAGCCTTCCTCCACAAAACTGACAACTCCCAAATGTGGCATCGGAATTGGCTTAGCCGCGATAAGGAAATCCATGCCCAGTATCATCTTAAAGTCATCCAGCGACGTAACGGTAAAACTGGCAACACCCGACCAATTTTCCACCGCTATGCGGACCCCCTTGGCTACCCCCTACACGGGACGTGCCTCCGTATTGACCGCCTTCATCATGCCCAAATCTTCCTCCAAGGCTAGACCCAATCGAAAGACCTCCGCGTCCGTGATGAAGTTATGAGTGGCACCCATGTCAACCAACGCTCGTGTGCTCATGCTATTGATCCTCACATCAAAGTACATGAGCTCCCTACTCGGAGTCCTCGTCACAGCAGACTTGGTCTTCACGGCGTTGAGTAAGCGCAACGCTCCCATGTGTGCTTCCACTTCGCACTCTTCGTCCTCCATCTCTTCGCTTTGGATGACATTCACACGCATGCTCCTCCTCGGACAATCCCGAGCAAAGTGCTTCTCTCTGCATATGAAGCATGAAACAACTCGCTCGGGTTGGGCCTTCTCGTGCTTCTTTCGCTCGGACGGACCCTCCTTAGAAGAGCTCTCCTGCTCTCTCCCACCATTCTCCTTGGTAGATTTTGGCTTGGCCTCGGCATCGTTGTCGTCCCACATGTACTCGATGAGCCGCTCAGCTGCTGCTAGGGCGGTGTTCAAGTCTTGCACCCTTTGTCGCTGCAATTCTTGAGCCGCCCAAGGTTTGAGTCCATCGAGGGAGTAGAACAAACGATCCTCCTCGCCCATGCTAGATATCACGAGCATCAAGCGTGTAAACTTGCGACGTACTCCTTGATCGTCCCGGTATGCTTGAGTTGCCGCAAGCTCCGCCTCGCTGCAAACTCCACATTCTTTGGATAGAACTGGAACTTGATCTCCTTCTTAAGATCCTCCCAAGTCTCTATCGAACACAAACCCTTCTCGGCTTCTGTGCACCTTCGACGCCACCACAGCATCGTATCGTCTGTGAAGTAGAGTAGAGCAATATCCACATTCTCGGCGTTATCGTTGATGTACAACGCCTTGAAGTATCGCTCCACGTTCCACAAGAAGTTCACAACTTCTGTGGCATCATGCACCCCGTGAAGGATTTTGGCTCAGGGATCTTCCTTCGCCTCGGTGCCTCCCTACTCGAAGGTCCACCGTTCGTAATGGCCTTCTCCAAGATGGCAACTTTGGTCTTGAGTTCTTCGCAACTCTCGACTACGGTCTTCAGCTCCTCGTTGCCTTGGACCTTCCTACGCAAGTCCTCAATCTCCGCACCTCCGCCCTTGATGATGAGCAGTGGCGGACGCATCTATCACACTGGGGGGCGGTGCCCCCAGTGAAAAAAACCCGTAACAGCAATGTGCTGCTTTGAACAAAATAGGAGCACCAGGCTCGGTGGTGCTTTGAACAAAATAGGAGTACCATGCTCCGTGGGCCCAGCCTCCCACTTCCTGCACACAACACAATTGAGCACATCACACCAAGAAAAAAAGCAAAATTTTTGATATAGGGTAAAGAAGTTAGCGATAATTTTACAGAAAAGAAGAAGTTTAAGAAAATTAGAAATAAGGAAGTGACTTGCCAAGTGACTTGGTTTTTATTTATGTACTTTGTTTCTATACGTTTAATTTTTTGGGTCGTAGTCTCCGAACTCCCTTATGATTGTGCCCCAGTAGAATCTCATCCTGGATCCGCCACTGATGACGAGGATGATTGATTTCCATTGTCAGTAGCAGAGATTGAGAGGAGGGAGGCTAATTTAGAGAGGACCTCTTAATATTTTGTTGGAGAAGGAGAAAGGAGAAGAATTCTATTAAGAGAATATGGAAAATTAGCAGTGGAAACTGCAGAGGTAGAGAGTCAGCCATGGAAGGGAGGAGATGGCGAGGCTGATGGGGGAAAGAATATAGAATTTTTTTAATAGGAAAAGGGCTATATATATATATATATATTTTATATATATATATATATATATATATATATATATATATATTTATATATATATATATATATATATATATATATATATATATATATATATATATATATATATATATATATATATATATATATATATATATATAATTTGAAGCCTATAAAGAGGGAGGATGTGGGCTTGGATCCCGAGCGATGGAGCGATCCCGCTCATCGAGACCCCACCCCTCGGCTCCGGCCGGTGGTCGGCCGCCCTCGGCTGCTAACCCCCCAGCTGGGCGTCTCCCTTCTTCCCCGGCCCCTTCAGTCATCTCAGCCGGCCGGGATCCCTCCGGGCGCCCTTCTCGCGAGGCGACGTTTGCCCGACGTGTGGGGGACCACCCCCCTTCCTTCTCCCTCCTCGGCGCAGCCGTCGTCCTCGACGTCGGAGGAGACGTCGCACTCGGGTCCTGCGGCCGTCCCCGGCTCTGTCCCTCCTTGGCCCATCGCCAGACCCCCTCGGCGTCCTACGCTCTGCGCGGTCTGCTGCTGGTCCGCAGCGCCTCCCTGCTGTCTTCCCTTCCGTCGCGCCGCCCTCCCCCTCGGCTGCGACTCCACCCTCCGCTTCCCCCGCCCTGAGCCGCCCCTCCGGGTCTACGGCTGCGCTCGTCTCGGTGTCCCCCCTTACTCGGCGCCCGGCGCCCCCGCGGCTCCGGAGCCCAGCCCCGCTCCGTCGGGGTCGTCTCCTTCGTCCCCGTCGGATCCTCCGTCGGGTCAGGATCCGGCGGCCCCTCCGGCCGCAAAGCACCCCGCCTAGCCAGTCGCCTTCCTCCCGCCGCCCCCTGGCCCTCTCCCCGCCCCGGCTGAAGGCTTGCCCACCGCCCCTGTTCTGCCTCCCACCGCTTCGGGCGCGGTCGTCCTCTCGGAGTCCCGCCCCTATGCTCCTTCCTCAGGATACATCCCCCTTGTCGCCCGCTCTGCCCCGACTCCATCCTCTCCGGCTGGGGCCTACTGGCAAGACCCCTCCATCCTGCGGTTGTACTGGGTCTCCGCCCCAGCCCAGGCGGCCGGCGCCGTCGAGCCGGCCGTGCCACTCTGGCAGTCCTCCCTCCCGGCGCTCCAGGCTCATCCTCTACTGTGCAGTGGACGGCGTACGCCCAATCCCTGGGGACGAGCCGCTACTTCTGATCTCCGACCGGTGCTCCTCTCCACCCGGCCCTCTCCGACCGGTGCTCCTCTTTCCCCTCCGCCTCCTCCTCGGTCGAGTCCTCCCCTGTCTCTCTGGTCGAGGCCCGTCTCCTCCGCGGCTCCAAGCCCCCTACCCCCTCCGCCGGAGCCTATCTTCCCTCCGTCGAAGCCGAAGGCCCTTCTTCTGGCCGCGCGAACCCCTTCTCCAGACCGCGCGAGCCTCCTCTCCATCCGTCGGAGCCCCCCCGTTCGGCCTGCCGGAGCCCGTCTTCGGTCACCGCCGTTCCTCTCTCAGCCTTCGTCGCCAGAGTCTCTCGGCCTCCCCGCTGGCGCTCCCGTCTCCGGGAGTCGCGCTGGGGGGGGGGGCCGAGGCTCCCCGAGCCACGTGCCTCTTCCGTCTTGGGCCTCACGCCTCCTAGTTCCTCGTGCCCTCTTGGGACAGCGAGCCTACCCACCCCCACCTACCGCTTCTGGCGGTGTTCCCCCCGTTCGAATTTTGATCTTTCAAAATTTGATTTCAAAAAAAAATCTATCAAATCTCGGGCATAGTGCCTACACGCCCCCTTTGGGCGGAGCGCCCACACTCGCCTCCCCTCGGGCAGCGCGAACGATGCTTTGGGCAGTGGGCCCTGTTCCTCATAGGGCTGACAGCCCACTATGTTCTCAATTTCGAACTTTTTCGGAAGTTCGAAATTTACCTTTATGTACTTTCTGCTTTGCCTCCAGGGCTTTTTTGTGTTTTGCTCCCTGGCACCTGTACTGCTCGTTAAGAGCCACTTTTATTTTTCAATAAAATGTTGTTCGGTTATATATATATATATATATATATATATATATATATATATATATATATAAATATATAAAAAAAAATATATATATATATAAATATATATATATATATATAATATAAAGTTGCAATGCGTAACTTAGGGTTAGGGCTTCCCCCTGATCCTTCACGCGGCGGTCAACATAGCAGTGAGGGTGGCGCGGGGACCGACAACGCGCCTGGGCGCCCAGCAGCCGGCGGTGGAGAGGTTGGCGATACCTCCCGAGAGGTAGACGGCGGGTGGACGACGGTTGTCCGACGTGGAAGGAGACCACGCAGGCCAATCGTTCCTATGAACACCAGGGGGTACGAGCAAAGTAGGGGTCGATGGTTGCCTGGCCGCACGCCAGAGGACCAGAGGCAGTTTCCATGATAGACGAAGGGGCGGAGATATCAGGCGCCAAGGCGACCAGGCACCCAGGGCTCCTAATCTGGAGTCTTCCTCGCCGTTACGCGGTGGAGGAATACATCCCCAGGAGCGATTGGGTGGACACATGGTGAACGCCTCACCTCCAATGGCCGTGTTCCCCGATCACCAACAGCAATTGCCGACCGTCTGGTCACAGGGATCGGCTATGGCGGATCCCCCCAAGGACCAAGAGGGTCATGTAGTAGGCCGATCCTGGGCCGACCTCTGTCGGGGAACGGGGGATAAAATCAATCATCCGATGAATTATGTGGCCCCGAAGTGGGTAGAAGGTGGGGAGAGGGCTCTCTTCAGCGAGGAGGATATTGCTGAGACGGCGGAGTTCTGGCAAAACACCATTGCATTGTACGTGCTGGGAAATAGACCGTTTTACGAACATATCCGCGCCTATGCTATTAGGGTGTGGTGCCCAAAAGGCAGTATGGAGTTTTTCGCCAGAGAAGACGGGTTCTTTTACGTCAAGTTCGGCATCAAAGAAGACGTCGATCGTATCATCCAAGGGGGACCTTGGACATTCGATGGATGACTTATCATCATCAAGAAGTGGCATATCGGATTCCAATGTGAGAAAGAATTGTTCCACACATTGCCCGTATGGGTCCGTCTCCCAGGCCTCCCTATCGCATACTGGAGTTCGACTATGCTCATGAAGTTAACCAGCCTTATCGGGAGACCTATAAAAGGAGACGAGGTGACTATATCAAGATCGCGCTTGCAGTATGCAAGGGTCTTCGTCGAAATTGAGGCGGAAAAGGAATTACCAAGGGTGATTCAATTTAAATTACCATCAGAAGAGATTGGCATCCAATCTGTCGAGTACGAGTGGGTCCCCCCGACGTGTCATGCGTGTCATTGCTTCGGACATCTTACCCAATACTGTGACCGACGTGTTGAAGCTAATATGACCCCGACCACACCTGATGATCCTGCCAACCAGGGTTCTTCAAATCCTATCGAGGAGGATGGCGCGACTCCATCCCATAACTCGGGAATAGATATTTGTGGCGTGCAAGAAGGGATAAATAGTAACAAGGGGTTCGAACTTGCTCTGGTCTTACCCGGCCTGAACGGCGTACAAGAAAAGACACCGGCGGACAGCTCCTCTGGGTCTATGAACACGGCCAAGGAGTTGCCAATCTTGCCTGGCGGCCTATCTTTACTTCAAAGGAACCAGGAGGTTCTACTGTTCTGATCTGGAGAGGGGAGTTCGGGGACGATTATCGTTGCACCCAGGAGGAAAACAAAAGGAGCCAAGGAAAAATCAGTACCGAAACCAAGTCAGAAGACCACATATAGCCGTAAACGACATGCAAGTGACACCAGGGAAGACATTGACCGACCTTCATCTTCGGCAGCAGCGGATGAGACAGCCCTTGTCAAAGATAACCCGGAGTGGTTAGCCCTAATGGGCGCTGGGAATCATCCAGGAGAAGGAATTCAAGTAGAGATGCAGTCTTTCCCACCACCAGCTCCCTATGGCGGTGCGGAACGTGCTATTCATGGGGATCTGTCGGTCGAATAGATGTCTCTGATCGTCTGGAATGTCCGAGGAGCCTGCTCAATTGGACGTTGGCGGGAGATCTCTGATGTGTTACGCAAGGAACAGTGCTCGATTTCTGCCCTACTTGAAACTAAGATCAAGACTGATACTATGTTGACTAGACGAACGGCTGCTAACTGGGAGCAGGTACGCAACTTGCATTTATGTGACATGGCTAGAATCTGGCTGAGATGGGATAAGCGCACTTGGTCGGGCTAAGTGGTCCTCATATCGGAACAGGTCATTGCAGTGGTGTTGGTGAATACTGGTGGGCTTTGCCTCCTCTTGTGTGCTGTGTACGGTCATAATGACCGCATACAGCGACGACACTTATGGCGAGATATTCGCAACCTGAGCAGCTTCGCCGAGGCTAACGGCAGCCTCCCTATGCTGGCTATTGGCGACTTCAACGCCGTCCTATTTTCTCATGAGAAAGTTGGGGGGAGGGCGGTCCTGGACAAGATCATGGAAGAATTCAGGAAATGTCTCCTTGTCTCGGGTCTGCGGGGTCTTGAACGTGCTGGCCACATGTGGACCTGGAACAACAAGTCTGCCATCAAGCGAGTCGCATGCCAACTCGACAGAGCTCTGGGGAACAATCGCTGGTTTGACCTATTCCCTCACGTGGTCTCTAAAGGCCTTGCTGCGGGAACCAGCGATCACACGCTGTTGCGGATCAAGATGGTGGCGGACATACCCAGAAAGAACTTGCCGTTTTGATACAATAACGCATGGTTCTTGAAGGCTGGATATGCGGACGCAGTTCAGGCGGCCATGGCGATTCCTGTGCACGGGAACACCCAGTTCGTTCTGGTCAGCCGGCTACGCGCGACCAAAGCGGCGCTGCGGGGATGGAGTCGACGGCAAGAGTCGACTGACCTGGTGACCGCTGAAGCTCGGTTGTGCGAAATCTAGTGCCAACTTCAGGCCGACATCCTCAACACTGAAATTGCCTCGCGTGAGCGTGAGCTCGCCCGAGAGGTGGGAGAGCTGCGTACCATTGAAGAGATCCAAATGGCTCAGCAGGCCAAATGTCATTGGCTGCGGGACGGTGACAAATGTACGAAATTTTTTTTCGACGTTGTCAAGGCGAGGCAATCCAGAAACCACATCTCTCGACTGATAGGTGTCAATAGTGAGGATATTTCATCGATGCAAGACATTGTTGCTGAGGCTGTAAGTTCCTACACCTCTCTTTACAATCAGAGCGATTATGTTTCCTCCTTTCCTAATATTATCTGCAAGAAATTGGTCACAAGTGCGGGAAACCGGATGCTACTCGCACCGGCTTCGGAGGAGGAAATTTTGGCTATTGTGAATGCAGCCGACCCAAACAAGGCGCCTGGGCCCGATTGTTTCAATAGCAAATTTTTTAGGTTGCATTGGCAGGATTTTCGTACCCCCATCACCGCAATGGTAAATGATTTTATTCAGAATGGCATGTTACTTCGAGAGATGAACCACACTTTCCTCACCCTCATCCCTTAGAAGGAGGGAGCTACTTCTCTTGACGATTACAGGCCAATTGCATGCTGCAACTATCTGTACAAGATCATCACACACTTTTTGTGTAAGCGTATGGAGGCTGTAATGCCGGAGCTGATCTCTAACAATCAGGCGGCATTTATTAAAGGCAGGTCTATTGCGAAACATAGTCTATTGGGTCATGAGCTGGTTCGTGAATTCAATCGGCCAGATGCGGATCGCGCATGCATCAAATTAGACTTGCGAAAGCTTACGACATAGTCAATCGAGCTTTCCTCTGTCACATCATGGCGGCTATGGGGTTTGACCAGGCTTGGATCGCCTGTGTCCACGAATGCATTACGACGGCCACGTTTTCCGTGCTGGTCCGAGGCACATGGGTTCATTTCCAGCTCTCGTGGGCTACGTCAGGGATGTCCCCTCTCTTCTTATCTCTTCTCTATTATTATGGAATATTTTACGTGCCTAATAGATTTGGCCAGTTTCCAGAAACGGTTGACCCCGTTGTTTCACCCGGTTCAGCCTCACGTGACATACCTCACATATGCTGATGATCTGCTTGTATTTGTGAGACCGACCAGGTCTGGGCTCGCAGCATTAGCCGCTATCCTGGAGGAGTTCGGGAGATTGACGGGTTTGCGGCTGAATAAGAACAAGAGCACCGTGTACTTTAGTAGTAGGTGCTCACAGAAGGAAGAGATGGCTGCCATCTTGGGAATCTCCATAGGAAACCTACCTGTCCGGTACCTTGGAGTCCCACTTTCTATCACCTATGCCAGAGCTGAGGAGTGCCACAATATAGTCGACTTTGTGAGGAAGCGATTGGAGGGTTGGCAAGCAAAAAATCTGTCGTTTGGAGGCCGACTGGAGTTGGTTCGCACGGTTATTCAGTCCCTTGCCAGCTTCTGGCTTCAGTCCACACTGCTTCCGCTATCTACAATCGACAAGATGGAGAAGATGTGTGCTAATTTTGTGTGGAGACACGGTATTCACACCATTTCATGGCAGGATCTTTGCCGACCGAAGGATGAGAGGGGATTTGGTCTCCGCTCCCTAAGTACAATGTGTAAGATTGCAGGCTGGAAACTAGTATGGCGCTTCCTACAGCATGCTTCCTTGTGGGAGGCCTGGGTACGGAGCCGCTACCTCAAATCTGACAACTTCTGGGCCTATCAAACTAATAATAATGAATCAATTTCGTTCAAGCATATGTTGAAGTAGCGAGCTGAGATTTGTACTAAATTAGTACGTATCATGAAAGACGGGAGAAGCACAGATCTATGGCTCGACCCCTGGCTCTTGCATGAGAGTCTCCTGAAGCGGGTCGGGAACCATGTTGACGCTGAGGCCTACAGGAAGAAGACGGTCGCTGATTTACTTGATGGCTCCTCTTGGGCGATCAGGGGCCACCGTTACGAGGCCATTCTGCGGACCCTTGTCCCGTACGTTCCTGTGGATCCGTCGATCCGGGCGGACACTTGGGGCTGGAAGAATTCGCCCACAGGTACATTCTGTACTCGGACGACCTACTCCCAGGCGCGGGACGTCGGCCATGTATGGGAGTTTGCGGATGTGGTATGGTGCAAGCAAGCCGCTCGCAAGTTCCAGCTTTTCTTATACAAGTTAACGCGAGGTCGCCTTCTCACTAAGGATAGGCTTGACAGGTTTGGCATCCTTAATCTGAATAATATCTGCGTTCTATGCTGGCAGCAGGACGAGACAGCCAATCATTTGTTTTTTGGATGCACGGTGGATAGAGAAATTCTGCGGAGGCAAGAGTTGAAATTAGGAGTTAACCTCCCCAGCGATGTGGACTACGAGGAGGTGGTTCGTGTCGTCATGTCTGGCAAGCACAGGGGGATAGAGTGGTATACTGAAGCTAGAATAAGATTGGCAGCGGCTGCTTGGCACGTGTGGAGAGAGCGAAATGCTCGAGTCTTTGAATATAAGTATACCTCGATTAGAGGTGTAATCCTCAACATCAAGCAGGATGTATCATGTATGAAGGTGCCATTGCGCACCAACTAAGTGTATGATTTCCGAGCTTTTAATAAATTAATTACCTTTTTCCAAAAAAAAATATTATATATATATATATATATATATATATATATATATATATATATATATATTCTCTTGTAACACAACAAATCCTAACCCTAATTACTATTTTCTAATATAGCAGCAGCGGAAGAAAGTAGGCTGGAGACAAGGAGTTATAGTCAACATACTATCAAGACTCCCGGCAAGGTCGATCGCAAGGTTTCGGTGCGTCAACAAACAATGGCGCTCACTAACGATGATGACAACGACAATGCTAATTACTTCCTCGCCATGCAATAGATGCATGCATCAGCCCGACCCAAGATCGTCGACGAGGCCGTCAGAGGGAGGGTCGGGATTTACGACCTTGACGCAGAGGCAGATGGAGTCGAAGACAGATCCTTCGACGTAGAGACCCTCGCGAACCATAGGCTGTTGAACTCCGTCAACGGACTGGCCTGCGCGTATCGATACGATGATCCCGGATCGGACTTCCATTTACTGAACCCCACCACCTGAGAAGTATCGAAGCTTCCAAATTTATATGACGGTCATCTACAACTCGACCGCCATATCCTTTTCGTAGGGCTGGGGTTCGATGCGTCCGCCGGAATGTACAAGCTGGTCAGAATAGTCCTTTATATGGGTATCGGTTATGTTGCTCACATCCTCACTCTGGGTGATCGGGAATGGAGGTTCGGCTCGGATCGGTTGCCAATGCCTAATGTATATTTAGACGGTCCTCCGGTCTGCCTACACGGAGTCCTACATTGGAGTGCATACAAACGAGACAAGCGTGAGAAGTTCATCCTCGCGTTCGACATCAATACGGAAAGGATCGAACCATTCATACCGATGCCCCCGGTTTTGAGTCCCTGTCCCTACTATGATATTCTCTCCATGGAGGTCAAGGAGTGGAGAGGTCACATTTATGTCGGGGTCCATTATCAGGATTTCAATCGTTATGGTATCGAGATATGGATGCTGGAGTACTACGTGAATCCCAGATGGACCAAGATATGCGACTTCACTGTCCACGGACACGACACGAAGCTGTGTCGGTATGGCTTTAATGACGAGAAACTTGTAGCCATTAAAGATGGGAAAATTTACTTAAGATCGGTGTATATATGGAAGATTTATTGTTACGATGTTATGAACAAGACACTGCGTATGATCCATTCGTCGTCGACAACATCCTCGACTGGTTGGACCATGACTGGCTTTCATGTTTACATTGAAAGCTTGATCTCGCAAAGAAACTGTTGCACACAGCATTAAGCTCATCAATTCGGTTTGGTTACTATTTTTTTCTCTATTTTTTTGAAATATTGCATCGGTTCCTTGCCTTCCAGATCGTTCATAACAGATAAAAACATGAAGTGAACAAATCTCGATCCCCATTGATGAGTAAGCTCTTTATGAAGTGGTTTGAATATCTGGTTCAAATCTCGATCCCCATGGCGGCCTCGTTCCTGACTTCACCGTTCCCATTAGAAAGATCTGATCTTTCCCACTTCTTCTTCTTCTTACTGGAACTTTATTGTGATGTTTGTTAATGGAACTTTAGTGGTTGGTGTCTTTTAATTGGAGTGTATTAAAAAAAGAAGCAGAGGCTTTCATTGATTTTGAAAATATTTTTTTTTTTTTGAAAACAAGTAAAACATTTCATTCAACTGTTCACAACATTACAAGCAGACATGTCCAGCAATACAGAGTTGTAAATACATTGAGGGATGAATTCATGAACTAAAAGAGAGGTAGTAGAGTGAAGAAGTAGAGAGTTTGAAGCTAACTGGTGAGCACATTGATTGGCCAATCTTGGTACAAAAGAGAATGAGATATCCTCTGTTGAATCTAGGAATTTCCTAGCATTGTAGATGGTGTGACGAGCCAACCACAAATTCGGAGCCACACGGAAAATTATTGCATCAATAAGAACTTTGCAATCTCCCTCAATAACAATATGATGAAGTTGCTTCATTTCAACTAATAGTATAGAAAGATGAACACCCATAGCCTCAGCTTCAATAGGTGACCCTCCATCTTGAGATTTAGAAAGCGCAACAATGAATTGTCCCTCCCCATCTCTCAAGATAGCTGCAGCAGACATCTTTCCATCAATATATGCCCCATCAAAGTTGATTTTCAGTTTGTTGTCACATGGAGGATGCCAAATTGAGTCTTGGTCATTCTTGATTGTTGAAGAAGTACATTGAATCTGATTCAAGTTAGAGTACTCATATTTTTCCTGCAGAGCATTAGCTTCCTTGATAATCATGATGGTGTTGATAGGTTGGTTCTCAAAGATGAATTTGTTCCTTGCTTTCCAAATAGACCACATTAAGTAGCTACAAGAAGCCATAAGATCCCGATCACCCTCCTTGAGCACACTTGAGATGAAGGAGGAAACAGAGCACCGAGGATGGAAATGTCTCAGAAATGAAGCATTTCCTTGCCAAGAACTACCTGTTATAGAACAATGGAAAATAAGATGGTCAGTTGATTCTTCACATACCTTGCAGAGTGGGCACAGATCATCAATTTGATTGATCCTTCGATGAATATTAGATTTGGTGGGTAAAGAGTTCGTGAGAACTCTCCAGATGAAAATCAGCACTCTTGGACATATGTGATTGTGCGACCATAACTTCTTCCAATCAGAGAAAGAAACAGTAGATGAGGCTTGGGGATCTTTGTTGAGAGAATCATGAATGGTGCGATATGCAGATTTTGTATTGATACTGCCATCAGAAGTATGCTTCCAACAAAATTGATCAGAAGAACAATTATGTGATAATGGGATTGATAGGATAGCTTCAGCTTCATGTGGTGGGAAAAGCAATGATATTAAGTTCATCTTCCAACAGAAATTAACTCTGTTAATCAGGTCACTCACAAGTACAACCCAATTCCTTGCAAAAGGATAACCTGAGACTTTATGACCAGGCAAAGCAGGTACCCAAGGATCAGTCCAAATATTAATTTGAGACCCATCTCCAACAGACCATAGAACATTGCCATCAAGTAAACTTCTGCTGTTCAGGATACTCGACCATATACAGGAATCAGATGATTTTGAAGACACCGTCCAGAATGATGAGGAATGTAGATATTTGCTCATTAGTAATTTTGACCAAGTAGATGTGTTGTCCCTAATAAAACTCCATGACAGTTTGAGCAGGAAGGAAAGATTGACAATATATGGATCTCGAATTCCCAGTCCACCTTGAAACTTCGGTTTGGTAATGTTAGCCCAAGATGTATAATGCAACTTTCTCTTGTTATTGTTAGTCCCCCACCAAAATTCCCTTTGGTGTTTTGAAAGAATAGATGCGACTCTCTTTGGGATGAGGTAGGATGATAGGTAATAAGTAGGAAGAGAGGAAAGGGTTGATTTGATGAGAACAGTTCGAGCAGCATGTGATAGGCAATTGCGTTTCCATCCATTAAGTTTACTACTACTGGATTGAATCAGATCAGAAAATGTGTTAACTCGATTTTTGGATTGCAAAATTCTATGACCCAGATATTTCTCAGTAGATAACATAGCTTTAACACCCAAGAGATTTCGATAAAGTTGACACATATGAGAATCAATTTTCTTAGAGAAATATATGGATGATTTATCAAAATTAATTCTTTGACCGGACCATTGCTCAAAGAATTGTATAATGATTTTGATTTGAAGCATATTATGGAGGGAACATGTACCAAACAGCAGTATATCATCGGCAAAAGCTAAATGTGAAAAGGACAAGGAAGTTCTATTGATTTGAATGCTTGCATAGAGATAACCTGTTTAAAATCAAGTTCATGTAATCAAGTTCACATGAAAATATATTATATTCAAACTTTCTTCTTCTTTATTTCTTTTGTCGTCTTATATTTGACTGCAAGTTTAGAAAAGGAGAAGGAAATTTTGGTTCCGGTCCCTCCATTTTATCCAAAATGGGATCTTGGGTGTCGGTTTCTGAAAACACAGCAAGAGTGTGCAAATAAACCCAACATTTAGGATTGGTTTGCTATTAGAGCATCTCCAACCCTATTGTGAGTTTGAAAAAAATGGTTGCCACATAGGAATGACAACCATTTTTTTCAAAAGTACTTCTCCAATGCAAATGTGAAATAAAGTGTGGAGTTGACATGGCAATGACATGGCAAAGACAATGTGAAGTTGGTTGTCTAGATCTAGACAATGCACTTCACAATGTCTTTATGTCCACATCATCATTTGTGAATAAAAATATTTATAAAAAAGAAGTAGAAGAGTAAAAGTTGTCTTGGAAGTTGTAAAAAATTATTTGTATTGTCTTCTCAATACTTTTGCATTGGAGATGACTTTTTAAACCCATTGTCATTTGTGAATATAACCTTGCCACATATACAAGACATTGTCTTGTCCCTCATGCCACATAGGATTCACAACACAAAACAAGACAATAGGGTTGGAGATGCTCTTATTGTTGCTTTTTCATTCATAAATGTTTGCCAAAATTTGCACTAATTTTTCGAAATATTTGACCGAATTTATGACTATATTTCAAAACTAGGGTCAGTTCTGAGCTCATAGGTATTCGAGATGAACTTTCAAAGTAGGACCCTATATATAATATAAAAAAAAACCAAAATAGAAGTAAATGAAAAAAAAAAATTAGTGCCAAGAATAGAACTAAAGGCCTCTAGTATTCAAGTCTAACATAATAATCACTACATTATAATTATTGTGTGTTAAGGGAGGCTCATGGTACATATTAGTTTTATTTTAGCTACAAGATTATTAATATATTTACGTTTAAACTGATTTTTTAGGCCCTCCTAGTCCGTGGGACAGTCACGTTGACTGTCCTGGCCCAGTGTTAGCCCTGCCTCGAACCCATATATTACATAATATTTATATAAGGACTTTTCTTTTCTACGAAATTGTTTGGTAAGGTGCAGGTGGATGGAAAGTGGAACAATAAACTGGATTTGAGAAAATTTGAAATATTTTCAGTGTTTGATAGCTGACTAGATATGTGTATGTAAAAGTGGGAGTAATAATTACCCTCCGTATTTTGTCGCTTGCAATAAAAGACAAATATTTTATGCATCTACATCCTCTTTTTATATCCCAAAGTGGCAAGAGTAGTTGGGTTTATGTTTTTTTTATTTTTCTAATTTTTTTCACATAGATAATAACTAATTAGTTAGTAATTAATTGAAATCTAGTTAATAAATTAATTTTATTAATATTAAAATTTGGATTTTTAACAGATTCTTTCTAGTATGTATCGTGTTTGTGTTGTCGTATCTTTATATAATAATTAGGAAGTATAATATCATAATGTTAAAAAAAAATGACTGTGTCGTCGATGCATACCGGAAACACCAAAAACATATTGTGTTCATGTCATCGTGCCTTTACATAATTAATTAGGAAGCACAATAGTATAAAGCTAAAAAAAGATTTAGGTCGTGTCGTCGAACGCATACGAAAAATATATCGAACATATCGCAGATACTTCAAAATAGAGTAAAGGCACAACAAAATAATGTACAATATTAATATTATTTAATATATTATAATAACTTAACAAATAGTTTTTGATATAATCGATAATAGTTAAATTAAAAAAATGAAATAATTAATATTAATTAATCATTAACAAATTAGGTAGATAATTAATTGGTTTTTCTCTCATTATTATAGTTAATCAATTTTACTTTTCTACCTTCTTAATATTTAACATCAAAATATGGAAGTTTGAATTTGACAATTCTAAAATAAAAATTATTATGTATGCAAACATCAAAAGTCAGTTGCATGAGCTAAAAACTAACATAAAATCTAAAAGCATACGTATTTCACTTTTAGCAGATAAGAAATAGTTTTCACACTTTTTTGGTTGTACAAATCCAAAAGTAAAATAGATTTTCTGATGTACCCCAATAGCCAATTTCGAAAAAAATGCAGGGATATAAACCAACCTTTTATTAAAAAAAAAAAAGTTTTGTCTCATGGACACTCATTATTCAAATGTCTGATCCGGGGATCAGGACATAGGGATACAACTTGAGTGCATGGTAGTATTATATTTTTGTAATAGGACTTGGGTACTCACCTAACAGGAGTCTGAGTCTGAGTTCGAGTTCGACCTGATCTTATCTGACCCAAATCATTCTCGAGTCGGTTGCCAGTAGGGTTGATTTGTCTCATGACCCAACAAATTTGGTTAAGAGAAAGGAAGAGAATTCTACTAGCTAAGTAGTAGTTAGATGCTCAACTCAATAATTGTCTTCCTAACTCAAAAGCATTAAGGAGGATTTGTCAGACTTTTCTTGGGTCCAATCCACAATGACAAATCTAGGCCCTAACAAGCTGAAACAACCTAATTCACAATCCAGCCCAAGCCCATTCCTTCCTGGGCCACTACTTCCTCCTACCAGTGGACCTGTTATGGTCTGGGCATGGAAAAATTGTCATTAAAAAATGGTCCATCCATTTGACTATTCGGACAGTATGTTCAATGGCTAACCGTTGTGCCGAACACCTAGAATTTTTGTAACCTCATAGAGGTCCGAAGTGTCCTTCCAAAATTGGGCTTTCATACATAATATAAAAATAAATCAAGAAACTTTAAAAGTAAAATTTAAAAAATTATTGTTGCCAACAAGAATCAAATTATAGACATCAGTATGCAAATTTACCATACTAACCACTTCACCACAAATCTTTTATGTTAAGATTGGCTCATATTACGTACTAAGTCGATTTTACATAGAACTATATTAGTGCTCCTTTAATATTTGAACATTGGACCGTCCCCCAGTCTATGTCCTGGACCAGGACCGCTCCTGACATCATTTTAAGGCCGCCACATGGAACGAAAGTTCAACGGGATGTGAAATAATTATGGAAAATGCTAACTTGTCCGCTCACCCATTGGCTTCCTCCTATTTGCATGGGGCCCACGACGGCGTCCTGCCAATGTAGAAGTGCCACGTGGCCGCGGCCCAAGTAGCATCATCCAATAATTACACATAATCGTTATATGGGCTATATATAGAATTCTTTTAATAGGAAGCCTACTTACATCCATATTTTAGATGATTGGGCTCTCATCCACATATCTATTATACAAAACACAAAGGTTTTTGAATCCTAGGGCTGACTGTGCCAAGATAAAGAGTGGTTGGGATTTAATCTTGGTGAATCAACGGCTGTGGATGAGCATTATTGAGAGTGAGATTTTATGGGGAATCCAAAGAGTGGGGTTTGCACTCATAATGAGAGTGGGGTTTTATGGGAAATCCAAAGAGTGGGGTTTGCACTCATAATGGTTGTGGATGAGCATTATTGAGAGTGAGGTTTTATGGGGAATCCAAAGAAAATTCACATCCAGCAGTGGTTGGGATTTAATATTTTGATGGGGGACTCATAATTATTATTGTTCGTTTAAAATTGGGGGTTCAAGATTTTGAGAGGGAATACCTTAAATGAACCATGTCCTATGGGCACGGGTTATAAATATATATATATATATATATATATATATATATATATATATATATATATATATATATATATATATATATATATATATATATATATATATATATTCTCTTGTAACTCAACGCATGAAACCCTAACCCTAATTTAAATTTTATAATACAGCAGCGGCAGAGAAGTTGGAGACATGGAGCAGCATCAACGTGAGAAGAAGAAGAAAGGAGCAACATTGTTCTTGCCCATGGACGTTATAGTCAACGTACTGTCCAGACTCCCGGCGAGGTCGATCGCGAGGTTCCAGTGCGTCAACAAGCAATGGCGCTCCGTAACCTGCAGCGACGAAGACGACGGCGACGACAACGCCAACCACTTCCTCGCCATGCAGCACAAGCACGCGTCAGCCCGGCCCATGATCGTCGACGAGGTCGTCAGAGGGAGGGTTGTGGTCCGCGACCTCGACGCGGAGGCGGACGGAGTCGAAGTCGACAGGTCCTTCGACGCGGAGGCCCTCCCGGACCACAGGCTGTCGAACTCCGTGGACGGGCTGGCCTGCGCGTATCGATCCGACGGTCTCGGGTCGGACTTCCACCTGCTGAACCCCACCTCCCGAGAAGTGTCGAAGCTTCCGAATTCGTACGACGGTCATCTAGAGCTCGACCATCGTCTCTTCTCCGTAGGGCTGGGGTTCGACGCGTCCGCCGGAACGTACAAGCTGGTCAGAATAGTCCTTTCTACTGGCGTCGGTTACGCTTACGTCCTCACTCTGGGCGATCGGGAGTGGCGGTCCGGCTCGGAGCTGCGGATGCCGAATGTATATTTGTACGCGGGTCCTCCGGTCCGCCTACACGGAGTCCTACATTGGGGTGCATACAGGCGTGACCGCGACGAGAAGTTCATCGTCGCGTTCGACGTCGAGAAGGAGAGGTTCGGACCGTTCGTACCGATGCCCCCGGTTTCGACCCCCCACTGCGATTTTCTCTACGTGGACGTCAAGGAGTGGGGAGGCCACATCTACGTCGGGTTCCGGTATCCGGTGATCCTCGGTCGCGTCGAGGTGTGGATGCTGGAGGACTACGCGAGCCGCGGGTGGACCAAGGCGTGGAGCTTCTACGTCGACGGACACGGACACGGCCTGCATCCGTATCTTTGTAATGAGAGGAAGCTTCTGGCCATCAAGGACGGGGATGTTGATTTGTTGAGGTTGGTTTTGTGTAGTGATGACCGACATCATATAGGGAAGATTTATTGTCGCGCTCTTAAGAGCAGGAGGTGCAACAAGACATCGCGTATGATCCATTGGTCGTCGACTTCCTCGATTGGTTGGGATGTCTACATTGAAAGTTTGATCTCCCCAAAGAAACTGCTGCACAATCTCAGCAAGAAATTGCAGCAGTAAGCTCAATCTGGTTAGAACTCACTTTTTTTTTTAATGAAATTTTCTTTTGAGCAATGCTATATGTATCTCCAAACATTTCATCACTCCATATCCCCATAAAGTAAATAGGAGAGTGATTTGGAGGAAGACATGAGAGGAGAGAATAGGAGAGGGACACGTGGCAGAGGGACATGTAGGGATATAATTTTGGATGTACATAAAATATTTTTCTTTTTCTTTTATAGAGAATTGCATACATCTCAAAGTATTGTGTAAAAAGAACGAAATTTACAAAATTCACAAAATGGAACCTCTTACACTCCAAATTTGGGCGTTAAATAAATACGCCCCAAACTTGGAGAAATTATGAGATAGTCCCGGCCCACCACTAGGCTATAGTGAATGGTGAGTCCGACTCAAAAAATATTAAAAAAAAATATTTAAAAAATATAGAGAAAATATAGAAGAAAAAAATAAAATAAATCCACTTGCATAAAATCAAAAAAATATTTGGTTATTTTTCTTCAAAATCATTATAGAGAACTGATTTTTTTAGATTAAAACTAAAGTGAGTTAATATTTTTTTTTTCGCCAAATGTCAAAAGTCCATTGCCCGAGCTCACCATTCACCATAGCCAGGTAGTAAGTCGGAACCATCTAATAATTTCTCCCAGACTTGAGCATCAATTTTTTTTTATTGAGTGCAAATTTGGTTAGCCTTACAAGTTTTTGTTTTTTTTGTTTCTTGTTTTTTGTTTTGTTTTTCCTAATGTGAAAAGGCACGTATATTAATCTGTAAGACAATTGTTACTCATATCGTGACAAGCTATGAGACAAAATACAAGAGGAAATTTCTTCATATAAACAATTTGTAGAAATATGATCAGAATCCAGAGATATCGGCCTTCTTCTATAGCAAGTCGAGCACGCCAAAGGACACCAGGGTGCAGCTATTCCAGGATAGAACCTGAAATTAATAAGATTTAATAGGTCTTAATAGGATTTAATGGGTAATTATTTAGTCATTTGATCATTTATATACCAACCAATAGAATACCAATA
This sequence comes from Iris pallida, assembly GCA_029216955.1. NCBI lineage: Eukaryota > Viridiplantae > Streptophyta > Magnoliopsida > Asparagales > Iridaceae > Iris > Iris pallida. The sequence continues at coordinate 4,113,022 of JANAVB010014600.1, forward strand.
AATAGGAAGATAAATATTATACTCAAAAATTAAAGAGTTAAAAGTTGATTTTTTTTTTCCCACCAATAATTACAAAAATCCATCCAAATAAGCAATTTTTAAAAATAGAGAGAAAATAATTCAAATGTGTAGTAGTAGAAAATTTCTGGACAAGTATAGACTATGTATAGATGAGATGGACTGTAGTCTTAACTTGCTTAGAGACTATTGTATTTTTTGATGTAATGCTTGATGGACCATATATGTCTTGAATCACTTTTTGAATCAGATTTGGAAAATAGCACGCATACTACGCTAGAGGTTATTGGGTCAAATGAGGTGGCATTTTTGGTTGATCATGTGCACTTTTTTCATGTTCATAAGAGTTGTTTGGAACCGTAATATTCCATATCGCGGCCTTCACGACCTCTTATATTGGTAAGTTCTCAAAGGGTTGTTGATCGGTGTCAACCCTTCATAATCATGTTTAGATCTATTAAGCCCCGTTTGGTTCGCGGAATGGAAAGGAAAGGAAATTGATTCCTTGCTATTTTCTTTCCTTTAGGAAATTGTATTTCCTATCAACTTTCATTTTCGGTGTTTGGAAAGATCGGAATTATAATCGAAATATATCTTTACTTTCCATTATATTGTTTGGTGTTTGTAAGGAAAGGAAACAAAATCAAGTCAATTTTCCAATAACACCCTCGTGCTAATAAAAAAATTATTACTCAGAAACATTTTTGTCTAAAAGGTATTATGGATAAACATGGTAAATAATATTATGGACATGGATATTTTAGTTAAAAATTTTGTAATAAATGCGGTGAAGTTGGAGGAAAAGTGATTCCACTTTCCCTCCTATTTTCCTACCACTTGGGAATCATTTTTCCTTTCCAACTACTTTCCTTTGGCTTCCAAACATAGGAAAGGAATCACTTTCCTTTCTCAAGCTCAAATTCTGGTAACCAAACGAAGTCTAAGAGCTTTAAAAACACATCATAACTAAATCACACTGGAACACTATCATCATAGGGATGGGGGTATCATTGTACAACTTCGTACAGTCGTTTGAATATTTGTTTATGAGAAATTGATATATCTTAGGATCAATGTTCCATAATAGTCTATACAACAAGAAGGACTGAAGAAGAAGAAGAAAAACTTTTACGATCTCGTCGCGGAGGCAGACAAAGTGGCAGATCCTTCGACGTGGAGACCCTCGCAAACCACAAGCTGTCGAACTCCGTCAACGGAGTGGCCTGCGCATACCGATACTTCCACTTGCTGAACCCCACCACCGGAGAAGTATCGAAGCTTCCAGATCTAGATGATCTTGGCCATTATCTTCTTTCTGTAGGGCTGGGATTCGATGAGCCTACCGGAGCATACAAGTTGGTCGGTTATGTTGCTATTATCCAGAATAATCCGTTCCAAGGACATCGGTTATGTTGCTATTATCCTCACTTTGGGGGATCGGGAATGGAGGATCGGCTCGGATCGGTTGTGGATGTCTAATGTAGATTTATATGGTTAAGATCGGTGCATATAGGAAGTATTTATTGTTATGATCTTAAGAGCAAGATGTTGCTTAGGATCTATTCATCGTCGTTGCGCTTGACTGGTTGGGATGTTTACATTGAAAGCTTGATCTCGCCCACAAAACTGTTGCACAATCTCAGCAAGAAATTGTAGCATTAGGCTCAATTTGGTTACTATTTTTCACTATTTCTTTTGCTTTTTTTGAAATTTGTGTCAGCTGGGTATTTAGCTCGAACATAATATTCTATTTTTTATGAGATTTTGTTTTCTTTTATGTGTGTGATCGATCATCTAAAATGAATGTACTGAAAAAAAAGACTAATCAATTAAGTAGCCATCATATTGATATATGATATCTCATATTTCTATATATATATTGGTGATGAATGTAAGAGAGAAAAATTAACGTTGGAGAAGTATTGCATATTCATTATTTTGAATCAACTTAAAGATATAAATACAATGAATCTAAAATAGGTAACTACGTAATTAATCTCCTACAATAATAGCTATATATATAGTAGTTAATTAATTTTCTACAAATCTAGACAATATTTCAAATAATGATCATATTGATTACAATGTAATAAATTTCTAGATATTGACATTTATGGTCAAATATCTTTATCATGACCCCGCTAGATTGAGCACCGTGAGGTGAAATATGCACTTTGTTGAGGTGAATCATCTTTGTTTCCATCCCAATCGACGTCTGAAAATACATGTAGTGACAGTGGTGAGTTATAGTAGATAACAACACCATGAGCAATAGTATCACAAACATACTATAATAGATGCTTTACTGCATTAATTCCAATGGTCATTTCTAGGGCAGTGCATGAATTGTGATAACTTGTTGACAGTGTAAGCAATGTCCAGACGCATGTGATAAGTATTGGAGACTGCCAACAATGGCTCTGAATTCAGTTTGATCAGAGAGGGATGATCCAGAATGAAGAGTGAGTGTTGGAGTAGTGACAAGTGACGTAGACACAGATTTGGCATCGATCATGTGAGTGCGAGTAAGAAAATTATGGATATATCGTTGACGAGAAAGAAAGATATCATGTGGATGTGGAATAACTTCAACTCCAAAGAAATATTGAAGGGCCGAAGGTCCTTGTGGCAGAATCTATGGGAGAGAAGCTGAATGATTTTTTTTTTTTTTTTACTGATGTATCATTGTTTCCTGTGATAATAATATTATCAACGTAAACCAATAGATATTATGATGCTATAAGAATTGCAGACAAATATAGTGATGTATCAACATGAGATCGAGTTAATGAAACAAGAATTGACAAGGAACCGACGTAGCTCATGGTACGATACACGAGGGAATTGTTTGAGACCGTATATTACTTTATGTATTTTAAGATGAGAATGGTCTTTGTCAATGAATCCTTGTAGTTGTGCCATAAAACATCCTCTGAGAGGGAGTCTTGGAGAAATGCATTGTTGACATCAAGTTGGCGTAGTGACCAACTACGGGTAACAACAATAGAGAACAACTCGTACGGTTGTTAGTTTGACCATAGGACTGAAAGTGTCATGGTCGTCAACACATGGTTGTTGGTAGAACCCTTTGGCAACTAAAGGTGCTTTGTACCTGTCAAGAGAACCATCAGAGAGACGTTTAGTCCGGCATTCCACTTGCAACCAACGATATTTTGGACCGGTTGAGAGAAAACAAGTATCCATGTCCTATTCCGAACAAGAGCATCAAATTTCTCAGACATTGCCTGACGCCATTTGGATCTTTGATCTATTCGGTGAAGAAGATGGCTCTGATACCATGATGAATGTAAGAGAGAAAGTAACGTTGAAGAATTATTGCATATTTATTATGTTAAATCAACTTGAATATATACAATACAATGGAAGCCACTAGCTTCCTGTGTTGTTGGGGGAATCACTGAACCAAGTCTTGCCGCTAAAGTAGAAATAAAGTTGACCGTCAAAAGATTCACAGGCAAGCCCTGAAATTGAATCCAGAATTCACTTTCTGAAAACTTGTATTCACATGGAAGTTTATTAGGGAAACATCGTTCAAGAATCAACAGATGTTTGTTAATTTTCCATGGACCATTATTCATAACATACTCGAGATCCTCCAGTAATTCAAACTTTGCAGAGTAGGAACCTTCATGATATTCTGCAACTTTAACTGAACCTTTGATTCTCCATAATTTAGGGACAATCGAGACAATGATGTGGGGAGGACAAGGTTTGTGGCGTAATGGCTTAATGATATTCTGCAACATATAACACATTTAGGCTATAGCTTAAGTGGTACTTGGTTCGAATCGTGTTGTGGTTGTGTTAATTTTTGTATATATTTTTTTTGTAACCATGCTCAGCCCCTCCTAAATTTTTTTGTAACCATGATTGATTTCCATTGTTAGTAGCAGAGATTGAGAGGAGAGAGGCTAATTTAGAGAGGAACTCTTGAAATTTTGTTGGAGAAGTCGAACTCATGAGATTAAGTGAGGCTGATGGGGGAAAGAATATAGAATTCTTTTAATATATATATATATATATATATATATATATATATATATTGTCCGGCGGGCCCAGCTCTTGTGGTTAGGAGGGTTGGCTCCCCTAGGGATGGGCTGGGTTCGAGCCTTCCCTTCCACCCGGGGTGGCTGGGCGGCTTTGGCCGCGGCCCCGGGTGGCACCCGCTGCCGGACACCCCCCCTGCCCCCCCCCCCCCCCCCCCCTGGGCTCCCCCCCCACCACCGGACCCCCCCCCCCCCCCCCCCCCCCCCCCCCCCCCCGGGCCCCCAAAAAAAAAAAAAAAAAAAAAAAAAAAAAAAAAAAAAAAAAAAAAAATATATATATATATATATATATATATATATATATATATATATATATATATATATATATATATATGGGGGAGCGGATCAAAAGCCCTCCTTAAAAGACCCCCTAAACCCCCCCCCCCCCCCCCCCCCTCCCTCTTCTAATTCGTAATATTAATGTTAATACTAATATTAATGTTAATATTAATGTTAATGTTAATATTGATTTTTTTAATTTTTTTATATTAATTTTAATGTTAATGTTAACGTTAATGTTAATGTTAATATTAATTTTAATGTTAAGTTTAATGTTAATTTTAGTATTTAATCCGTAATATAATGTTAATATTAACATTAACATTAATATTAACATTATATTACGGATTAGAGTGAGGGAGTTTTTTAGGGGATTTTCTAAGGGTGACTTTAGATCCGCTTCCTATATATATATATATATATATATATATATATATATATATATATATATATATATATATATATATATATATATATTTAATATAGCAGCAGCAGCAGACAGTAGAAGCATCAACATCAGAAGAAGAAGAAGAAAGGAGGAGCAAAATTGTTCCTGCCCTTGGATGTTATAGTCAACAAACTATCCAGACTCCCGGCAAGGTCGATCGCAAGGTTCCGGTGCGTCAATGAGGCCGTCAGAGGGAGGGTCGGGATTTACGACCTCGACGCGGAGGTAGATGGAGTCGAAGACAGATCCTTCGACGTGAAGACCCTCGCGAACCACAGGCTGTCGGACTCCGTCGACGGACTGGCCTGCGCGTATCGATACGATGGTCCCGGATCGGACTTCCATTTACTGAACCCCACCACCCGAGAAGTATCGAAGCTTCCAAATTTATATGGCGGTCATCTAGAATGGGACCGCCGTATTCTTTCCGTAGGGCTAGGATTCAATGCGTCCGTCGGAATGTACAAGCTGGTCAGAATAGTCCTTTATATGGGTATCGGTTATGTTGCTAACATCCTCACTCTGGGTGATCTTGAATGGAGGCTCGGCTCGGATCGGTTGCCGATGCCTAATGTATGTTTATATGGAACTCCGGTCTGCCTACACGGAGTCCCACATTGAAGTGCATACAAACGAGACTGTTACGACAACTTCATCCTCGCGTTCGACATCAATAAGGAGAGGTTCGAACCATTCATACCGATGCCCCCGGTTTCGAGTCCCTGTCCCTACTATGATACTCTCTCCATGGACATCAAGGAGTGGAGAGGTCACATTTATGTCGGGGGTCCATTATCGGGAGTTCAGTCGTGGTGGTCTCGAGATATGGATGCTCGAGGACTACGTAAATCGCGGATGGACCAAGATATGCGACTTCAGCATCCACGGACACTATACGCTATGTCCATATATGTTTGATGAAGGAAAATTTGCAGCCATTAAAGACGGAAAGATTTTCTTAAGATCGGTGTATATAGGAAAGATTTATTGTTACGATGTTAAGAGCAAGACATTGCGTATGACCCATTCGTCGTGGTCGACATCCTCGGCTGGTTGGGCCACGACTGGTCGACATGTTTATATTGAAAGCTTGATCTCGCCAAAGAAACTATTGCACAATCTCAGTAAAAAATTGCAGCATTAAGCTCATCAATTTGGTTTGGTTACTATTTTTTCTCTATTTTTTTTTTAAATTTGTATCAGCATTAAGCATTAAGCACAATTCCGTGTCAGATGGTATCCAGTAGGCATTTGCAGTCTCCTTAGGAGCCATTTGGTATGCAAAATATTAAATAGCTAGGAATTCTATATCCCAGGAATTATATTTCAAGACACCTTTTTCTGGATATTCTTTATTACCACGTTTGGTACATAATAATATTTCTGGGTATATAATACATGTATTTGGTATCATAAATAAATTTCTAGGAATATATTATTCCTCAAACTCATATGAAGTATTACCACGTTTGGTACGTAATAATATTTTTGGGTATATAATACATGTATTTGGTATCATAAATAAATTTCTAGGAATATATTATTCCTCAAACTCATATGAAGAGATGTTTCAGTAAAAAATGTGACGTTTGACGGCACTGAAAATTATCTTCGTCTCCATCAAAGAAAAAAAAGAATATTACAAATGAATAATAAATATATCAAAATATATCAAATGGAATGACAATTCTCAATATGATCATGGTTGTCAAAATATGATTATTAAAAAAAAATCAGATACATTAGTTGCAAAATATAACAAAAATACAACAATGTAAAAATTATATGAAAATACAACAATGTAAAATCATATATAATAATTTAGATTTACTTGAGCACTTAATTTCATTGTCGAACAGAACATGACATTATAAAGTGAAGCTTGGAATGAGTCAAGCAGTACCACTACTATTTGCAGAACTTCAGGCTTATGATTTATAACTCAGTTTCCTGAGTTACAAATCAACTCCTCCCAAAAATCACGTTTGGCAAACACTACTCTAAACATCACATTCAGAATTTTTTTCAAAACTTTACTTTTAAAACCAACTTTTAGGACTCAGGAAAAATGTGTTTTCTGAAAGTTATTTTAAGAAAATGTGGACCCCACCCCTACCAACCCCCCAAGTTCCAACCAGCTAGCGAGCGAGCTAGCTCTCTCTCTCTCTCTCTCTCTCTCTCTCTCTCTCTCTCTCTCTTCTCATTTTCTTTTCTCCTCTCCAGGAAAAAAAAAAATGGCGAATTCGTGATGGTCGAGATCCGGCGGCAGTCGAAAGCCTCCCCTCCCTTCGAGCTCCGGCGGCAGTCGATGGTCGAGCTCCTCCTTGTCCGCTCCGAATGGACACAATTAACTAATTAGTTTCTAAATTTTTTTAACCAAACACAATTTTGGACTTTTTTTGTTTTAAAATAATTTTTCAGATGAAACTAACCAAACACAAACTCAAAATATTTTTTACTCAGAAAACAACCTTATAACTTTCTTTCAGAAAACTACTTTCAGAACAAAATTTCAAAAAGCATATCCAAATGGACCCAGCTTCTTGAAGTAGGAGGCTACTTGAGACTTGGGGTAGGACCTAGCAGCACTGAGACAACTTGGGCCATTTGTCTAGCATTGTCATGTCCATACAGGTGTTGAAGGAGTAAAAAGGTCATATTTACGTCGGAATTGGCAACAATTAGATATGCCATATTTATTTCAGAATTGACAATAACTAGATGGAAAATGCTAACTTCACCGCGCGCAGGCGGGCTGGCCCGCCCGCTTGAGTGGCCGAATTCCATTGCCCCCCTATTTGCATGGGTCCTATGCCGGTTGACCTGCCAATAGGATGGCACCACGTGGCGGTGGGCTGGCCCGCAGGCGGTCAAGGTAGTAGCGCCGTAATTAGATATCCTCTAGTGACATTTTCGAATTACTAATGTGAAATCTCCATTTTTAAATTTAGCTTTCCTTTTGGAAGAAATCAAAAGCTTTGATTCAGACATTACTAAATGATAGTTGGATATATTGTTCAAGATATAATCCATAATACAAGGTGGAGGTTCTTCAAACCACCATATATCATTAGATTAATTTGCAAGTAACATTTGCGCAGCAAGGGAATATATATGTGCTACTGAGTTAGCAGTTCTTGGAACATATTCAAATGATATGTAACACCTCTGATTCATTGCACGCCATATGATGTTCAATTTCGTGTCGGATGGTATCCAGTAGGCATTTGCAGTCTCCTTTTGCAGAAACAAGCCTGGTTCGTGAATCAAGTGAGCTTTTTAGCTGATGTTTGATATATGCTCAAAATACTCCCACCGTATCATACTATGTTTGTCAATCTTTCATATATATATGTTACCAAGTCATCGGCTTCGATGGATCCAACGGGAATACAAGTTGGTTAAACTGGTTCCTCAAGATATGCAATATGTTAGATTCAACATTCAACATCAAGCAAGGGCGGATTCAAGTGATTTTTTTTTTCTTTTTTTCTGAGAGTTTGCCCCTGACATCAAGTCCATCCCAACCCACTCTAGCCCATCCTAGTGCACATTTTTGGATTCGCCCCTGACATCAAGTCCGAGATGCAGGTATGCTACAACAGGTGCATCGTTATACATTCAACATCAAAGACGAGATGTTCGGACCATTCATGACGCTTTTTAGCCGTCATTAAAAGAATTTACGCCCCATCGAAGTTGATCTTCCCTTTGTTGACAGTTGGAGGGATCCATCAACTACTCATTTAAGAAGCTTGATAATGTGGTGTGCGCGCATCTGGAGATGATCATCGATTGATAGTATTCCTTGCCATGCTGCATGGTCCTGAAATTGGACAATAAAGGAGAAGGTGGTCAAGAGTTTCAAAATGTACCAGATAGACAAAGAATTTGTTAATGCTCTCCAAGCAAAAGTAATCACCCTTGGACAGAGATGTTGAAGGTTCCAAAATTTCTTCCAATTAGTGAGTTCATATATTATTATTAATGTTTAGTATAATAGAATTTAGAAATTTCCTAAATTAATTGCAAAAAAATTACAAGTAATTTGCTATAAAATATTAACTAAAAATTTAGAAAATAAAAGTTAACAATATTTTATTAATGTCAAGAGTTGCATAATTTGAAAAATAATGACTAATATAAGATTACTAGTACATAAACTGCAGTTAATGACTCATATAGGATTACTAGATGTTCATACATGATTTTAAATGTCTGCGTAGCTTCTCAGTACCATAGCTATATGGTCCCATTTGAATCGTTTCCTACAATGGAAACATTCCACAAGAACTTTAATGGGGTATCTTCTTTCGATAACTCCACTTGCACGCTCATTGTAAACTTTGCTAAAACGATGCCAAATTTTCAATCCTAATTCAAACTCTTGTTGAGGTGCGTGTTGAGGTTGAGGTTGCGGTCCGGGTTGTGGTGCAGGCTGCAGTTGCTGATCTTGTGGTTGAAGTGGTAGTTAATCATTAGCCATGATATAAAATGGTCTTTTTACACTAGGTTGCTTGTAAATTTTGTATTTGATGTGATTATTTGAATATTTATGGCATATTTATAGTTTTTTTGGGTGCAAGATGACATATTTTACCCTCAAAAAAGTTATTACAAGGGTATTTCTTGTAATTTTAAGCAAAACGACCAAATACCCTTAAAACGGTAAAAAAAAAAACCCTTAAAATGAGGATAAAACGATCGTTTGGCCCTCCCAACGGTAAAAATAACCCAAAATAAATGGCTGAATCGGGCTTGGATCGGGCCTGTCCGGTCGGGTTCAGCGGGTTTGACCGGCTCGGACAAGCGGTCAAACCGGGCCGGGCCGGGCTTGCGGGTTAGGAGCTGGAACCCAGCCCGGACCAAATAGAAATGAGAGCCGGTCCTGGTCGTTGGCCGAGCTATGCTCGACCCAGTTCAAGACTCGGGTCCGGCTCGGTCAACACCGGCCTGGGCCGAGCCTATTATGCATCACTTTTTCATTAATATCAGCATGTGATCGTATTCAGAGTCGGCCGAAGCCTCATAGAGGTCCGAGACAAACTTCCAAAATTGAGCCTTCCTACATAATGTAAAAAAATAATATGAAGAAACTTTAAAACTAAAATTAAAAAAAATTATTCGCAAAACTTCAGCAATGGTGTCCCTTTAAAGGACCTTTGGACTTTCAGCAATGGTGGCCAGGCCAGGACTGCTTCTGATTATATCTTAAAGTTCAATCGGTTGGGAAATAATTATACATAATAGTTCGAGCTATATACAGAATTCTTTTAATAGGAAAAGAGCGATAATGGGCATTCTATATATATACATAATTTGAAGCCAATTTACATCTATATTTTAGATGACTGGGCTCACACACACACACACACACACACACACACATACACATATATATATATATATATATATATATATATATATATATATATATATATATATAGGAAACGGATCAAAGGCCCCGCCGCGGGAGCCCCGTCGAAGCCCCGCCCCCCCTCTGCACCATCGGATCGCGCGGGGCCCACGTGGGGCCCGCCCCCGCCCGCGCGATACAAGAGAATATATATATATATATATATATATATATATATATATATATATATATATATATATATATATTCTCTTGTAACACAACACATGAAACCCTAACCCTAATTACTATTTTCTAATATAGCAGCAGCGGCAGAAAGTAGGGTGGAGACATGGAGCAGCATCAACGTCAGAAGAAGAAAGGAGGAGCAAAATTGTTCCTGCCCTTAGATGTCATAGCCAACGTACTGTCCAGACTCCCAGCGAGATCGATCGCGAGGTCCCGGTGCGTCGACAAACAATGGCGCTCACTAACTTGCAACGACGATGACGACGACAACGCTAATTACTTCCTCGCCATGCAACAGAAGCATGCGTCAGCCCGACCCAAGATCGTCGACGAGGCCGTCAGAGGGAGGGTCGGGATTTACGTCCTCGACGCGGAGGCAGACGGAGTCGAAGGCAGATCCTTCGACATGGAGATCCTCGCGAACCACAGGCTGTCGAACTCCGTCAACGGACTGGCCTGCGCGTATCGATACGATGGTACCGGATCGGACTTCCATTTGCTGAACCCCACCACCCGAGAAGTATCGAAGCTTCCAAATTTATATGACGGTCGTCTAGAACTCGACCGCTGTTTTCTTTCCGTAGGGCTGGGATTCGACGCGTCCGCCGGAATGTACAAGTTGGTCAGAATAGTCTATTACAAGGATATTGGTTATGTTGCTCAAATCCTCACTCTGGGTGATCGGGAATGGAGGCTCGGCTCGGATCGGTTGCCGATGCCTATATATTTAAATAGTCCTCCGGTCTGCCTACACGGAGTCCTACATTGGAGTGCATACAAACGAGACAATCGCGAGAAGTTCATCCTCGCGTTCGACATCCATACGGAGAGGATCGAACCATTCATACCGATGCCCCCGGTTTCGAGTTCCTGTCTCTACTATTATATTTTCTCCATGGACATCAAGGAGTGGAGAGGTCACATTTATGTCGGGATCCATTATCAGGATTTCAGTCGTGATGGTGTCGAGATATGGATGCTGGAGGACTACGTAAATCACAGATGGACCAAGATATGCGACTTCACTGTCCACGGACACGACACGAAGCTGTGTCGGTATGGCTTTAATGACGCGAAACTTGTAGCCATTAAAGACGGAAAGATTTTCTTAAGATCGGTGTATATAGGGAAGATTTATTGTTACGATGTTATGAGCAAGACACTGCGTCATTCGTCGTCGACGACATCCTCGATTGGTTGGGCCTCAACTGGCTTTCATGTTTACATTGAAAGCTTGATCTCGCCAAAGAAACTGTTGCACAATCTCAGTAAGAAATTGCAGCATTGAGCTCATCAATTTGGTTTGGTTACTATTTTTTCTCTATTTTTTTTGAAATATTGCATCCTTCCTTGCCTTCCAGATCGTTTCATAACAGATAAAAACATGAAGTGATCAAATCTCGATCCCCATTGATGAGTAAGCTCTTTATGAAGTGGTTTGAATATCTTGTTCAAATCTCGATCCCCATGGCGGCCTCTTCCCTGACTTCACCGTTCCCATTCCCTGACTTCTTCTTCTTCTTCCTTGGCGAAAGTTGATTCTTTTATTGTTATGCTGATGGCGTTTGTTAATGGGACTTTAGTGGTTGGTGTCTTTTAATTGGAGTGTATTATAAAAAAAAAAAAAAGGCAGAGGCTTTCATTGATTTTGAAAATATATTATATTCAAACTTTCTTCTTCTTTATTTCTTTTGTCGTCTTATATTTCACTGCAAGTTTAGAAAAGGAGAAGGAATTTTTTGTTCCGGTCCCTCGATTTTCTCCAAAATGGGATCTTGGGTGTCGGTTTCTGAAAACACAGCAAGGATGTGCAAATAAACCCAACATTTAGGATTGATTTGCTATTATTGTTACTTTTTGGTAAAGTGGTTTCATAAATGTTTGCCAAAATTTGAACTAATTTTTTGAAATATTTGACTGAATTTATGACTAAATTTCAAAACTAGATCAGTCCTGGGCTCATAGGTATTCGAGACAAATTTTCAAAGTAGGACCCTATATATAATAAAAAAAACCAAAATAGAAGTAAATGAAAAAAGAAATTAGTGCCAAGAATAGACCTAAAGTAGGGCTGTGCACATTTAAGTCAAACTGATCAAATCGAACCAAACCAAACCGAATCGATCAATTTTTAACCGAACCGATGGTTCGATCAGTTTGCTTCGACTACACATTTTTTTTAAAACCGATCGGTTTAGTTCGGTTCAAGGTTTCATTATTCCAAAACTGATTCAAACCGAACCGAACCAAACCCTATATGAGTGTTAGATTATTAGGGTTGGGTTGGACCGGTTGGTTGATGGGGGATACCGAGACTACTAGGCTAGTGTTAAATAATTGGTACTAAGCAACAGTGAATGAAAAGAAAAGTGAAAACTTTTCTTCTCATTCTTATGTATAATTGTTGTGCACATTTTCATGTATGGTGATTATGACATATGTCACTCTCATTCCATATTATACATCTTCTTCATTGTAATGACTGTTGAAATTTGAAATTGAATGGTTTATGCTAGGGGTGGTTGTTTGGCAGCGGTTGTTGCTTTTTTTTTTCTTTTCCAATTGAAGTTCAACAGTAGTTAATAAATTAGCCATACAAGACCACACAAAAGTTGATGGTAGTCTATTTTTTTCCTGTGATTGACAATGTTACTTCCAAATCAGATCAAGTCCATTTTTTTCATGTAATTGACTGAAGTTCCACACCACAAAATAAGCAACAATATCTAAATTAATTGCAGTCCATTTTTTCCTGTGATCAAAATCGGCCAAGTCGAACCGAACCAAACCGAACCAAGTCGGTCGGTTTCAAAACCGAACTGACCAATTGGTTGGTTTGTTCGATTTTGATTATTTTTAAACCGAGTAGCTTCGGTTCGACTTCGGTTGTGACCAAATAGGTCGACCACCGACCGATGCACACCCCTAAACTAAAGGCCTTTAGTATTCAAGTCTAACATAATAATCACTACATTATAATTATTGTGTGTTAAGGGATGCTCATGGTACATACTAGTTTTATTTTAGCTACAAGATTATTAATATATTTACGTTTAAACTGATTTTTTAGGCCCTCCTAGTCCGTGGGCTCTAGACAGTCACGTTGACGTGTCAAAATAGTCTATGTCTTTCTTCTGGGAGAATCCCTTCGCAACCAACCTAGCCTTGTATTTCTCAATAGAGCCATCTGCTCTTAGTTTCTTCTTAAAGATCCATTTGCAACCTATAGCTCTAGCACCAGGAGGTAAATCAACAACTTCCCAAGTATGATTAGACATAATTGAGGTTAACTCACTGTTGATTGCTTCTATCCAGAAAGGTGCGTCTCTAGAATGCATAGCATTATCATAGGTTATCGGATCATCATCCACAAGAAACATGTGAAAATCATCACCAAAATTGGTGGATATCCTCGCTCCTTTACTCCTTCTCAATTCAAATTCTGAATTTTTAGGAGTCTCAGAGATACGTTCGGTATGGTTAACAGTTCTTTCGAGACCGGATTTCCAAGAAAAAATAGTTTCGAAGAAATCAGCATTTTTGGTTTCCAGAGTAGTATTGACAGCAACCTGGTCAGAGTCACTCTTAACCAGCAAAAATCTATACGCAGCACTGTTATTAGCATAACCAATGTGGAACATTGTTTTAATCTTAACTAAGAATTACAATGTGGATGCGAATCCTCTGTTCACATTTAAGGTTGTTGGTTCATAGAAACTTATTTCACCAACCTCCTGTGAACAAGATTTTCTATCCTAATGGCTGGTTCATAGCTGAAAGGCACCAGTACTTAGGCATTGTATTCGTGCTACGGCTTGTTTCAACCCATATAAAGACTTAACTAGTTTGCATACTTATGAACTGCTGCCAAAGGCTTTCATAGGAACCGACCCAGTTCCTCACTCGTATAGGTAGATTTCCATCAAGTGTGTACTGCAGTTTAGACACACCACCTCATTCTGAGTTCTGTTCCACGAAGCTTCTACCCCATCAATCTCAAGAAAAGATTCGCCCCTTATCGTAACTGTAAGGCTCGAACGGCGACTTTTCTCCAGGATACAACAACGAGTTACAGATAGCAGTACCTATCTGCAACCTACAATCGAACAGGGAAGAAGAGGAACGACTGCGTTTCTAATCTCTCTATTTGGTGGTTTTGGATCTCAGCGGCGTGATTCTCTCTGTGAAGAAAGAATGAATAAATAGAGTTGCAAAACTCTAATACTGTTAGATCGTGCACCAAATCTCAGGAGGAGAATCAGGAACGGTTATGAGACGAGTTGAATGAGTAGTAGCGGTTACGCATAAATTGCGGGCTCACTCCCAAGAGAAAATGCAAAAAGTAGGGTCGTGTCCCGCCTACGCGCGAGGCTAAATGGCCCGGATTTGCACCCCCCCTGCGCGTGCGACGTGCCCGTACATGCGCATTAAGGTTTTCTGGAGCTCCCCTCCAACCCGGGTGCATTCTAGCCCAATGCCTACCGGGCGCGCGAGCACCCCTCTTACTACCCACTCATCACAACCATGTAGAAGGTGTAAACATATATATACCCACTCTCAAGTGTGGGTTTTAAGCGATGTGGGACTAAACAAAAGTCTCTTCCCTTTTGCCTATGGTGTATTTGAAATATCTATAAAGTGGAACTAACAACCAAAAGTTCCAACAATAGGACTTGGGTACTCACCTAACAGGAGTCTGAGTCTGAGTCTGAGTTCGAGTTTGACCTGATCTTATCTGATCCTAATCATTCTCGAGTCGGTTGCCAGTAGGATTGATTTGTCTCATGACCCAACAAATTTGGTTAAGAGAAAGGAAGAGAATTATACTGGATAAGTAGTAGTTAGATGCTCAACTCAATAATTGTCTTCCTAACTCAAAAGCATTAAGGAAGATTTGTCAGACCTTTTCTTGGGTCCAATCCACAATGACAAATCTAGGCCCTAACAAGCTGAAACAACCTAATTCACAATCCAGCCCAAGCCCATTCCTTCCTGGGCAACTACTTCCTCCTACCAGTGGACCTGTTATGGTCTGGGCATGGAAAAATTGTCATGAAAAAATGGTCCATCCATTTGAATTCGGACAATATGTTCGACGGCTAACCGCCGTGCCGAACACCTAAAATTTTTGTAACCTCGTAGAGGTCCGAAGCGTCCTTCCAAAATTGGACTTTCATACATAATAATAATAATAATAAAATAAACTTTAAAAGTAAAATTTAAAAAATTACTTTTGCCAACAAGAATCAATTTATAGACCTCAATATACAAACTTACCATACTAACCACTTCATCACAAATTATGGAAAATGCTAACTTGTCCGCAGGCAGGCCAGCCCACCCGCCTGCGTGGCACTCACCCATTGGCTTCCCCCTATTTTCATGGGATCCACGTCGGCGTCCTGCCAATGGGAGATTGCCACGTACCCGCGGGCCAAGTAGCAGCATCCAATAATTACATATAATCGTTATATGGGCCATATATAGAATTCTTTTAATAGGAAGCCTACTTACATCCATATTTTAGATGATTGGGCTCTCATCCATATATATATATATATATATATATATATATATATATATATATATATATATATATATATATATATATATATATATATATGTTCTCTTGTAACTCAACACATGAAACCTAACCCTAATTTCTATTTTCTCATACAGCAGCGGCAGAGAAGTTGGAGACATGGAGCAGCATCAACGTCAGAAGAAGAAGAAAGGAGGAGCAACATTGTTCCTGCCCATGGACGTTATAGTCAACGTACTGTCCAGACTCCCGGCGAGGTCGATCGCGAGGTTCCGCTGCGTCAACAAGCAATGGAGCTCCGTAACCTGTAGCGACGAAGATGACGACGACGACAACGCCAACCACTTCCTCGCCATGCAGCACAAGCACGCGTCAGCCCGGCCCATGATCGTCGACGAGGTCGTCAGAGGGAGGGTCGCGGTCCGCGACCTCGACGCGGAGGCGGACGGAGTCGAAGATCGACAGGTCCTTCGACGCGGAGGCCCTCCCGGACCACAGGCTGTCGAACTCCGTAGGACGGGCTGGCCTGCGCGTATCGATCTGACGGTCTCGGGTCGGACTTCCACCTGCTGAACCCCACCACCCGAGAAGTGTCGAAGCTTCCGAATTCGTACGACGGTCATCTAGAGCTCGACCATCGTCTCCTCTCCGTAGGGCTGGGGTTCGACGCGTCCGCCTGGAACGTACAAGCTGGTCAGAATAGTCCTTTCTACTGGCGTCGGTCACGCTTACGTCCTCACTCTGGTCGATCGGGAGTGGCGGTCCGGCTCGGTGCTGTGGATACCGAATGTATATTTGTACTGCGGGTCCTCCGGCCCGCCTACACGGAGTCCTACACTGGGGTGCATACAGGCGGGACCGCGACGAGAAGTTCATCGTCGCGTTCGACGTCGAGAAGGAGAGGTTCGGACCGTTCGTACCGATGCCTCCGGTTTCGACCCCCCACTGCGATTTTCTCTACGTGGACGTCAAGGAGTGGGGAGGCCACATCTACGTCGGGTTCCGGTATCCGGTGATCCTCGGTCGCGTTGAGGTGTGGATGCTGGAGGACTAAGCGAGCCGCGGGTGGACCAAGGCGTGGAGCTTCTACGTCGACGTACACGGACACAGCCCTGCGTCCGTATCTTTGTAACTGAGAGGAAGCTTCTGGCCATCAAGGACGGGGATGTTGATTTGTTGAGGTTGATTTTGTGTAGTGATGACCGACATCATATAGGGAAGATTTATTGTCGCGCTCTTAAAGGCAGGAGGTGCAACAAGACATCGCGTATGATCCATTGGTCGTCTACTTCCTCGATTGGTTGGGATGTCTACATTGAAAGTTTGATCTCCCCAAAGAAACTGCTGCACAATCTCAGCAAGAAATTGCAGCAGTAAGCTCAATCTGGTTAGAACTCACTTTTTTTTTAATGAACTTTTTCTTTTGAGCAATGCTATATGTATCTCCAAACATTTCATCACTCCATGTCCCCATAAAGTAAATAGGAGAGTGATTTGGAGAAAGAAATGAGAGAATAGGAGAGGGACACATGGCAGAAGGACATGTAGGGATATAATTTTGGATGTACATAAAATATTTAAAAAAAAAAAAGAAGAAGATGTACATAAAATATTTTTCTTTTTCTTTTATAGAGAATTGCATACATCTCAAAGTATTGTGTAAAAAGAACGAAATTTACAAAATTCACAAACTTGGGCGTTAAATAAATACGCCCCAAACTTGGAGAAATTATTAGATAGTCCCGGCCCACCACCAGGCTATAGTGAATGGTGAGCCCGTGAGTTTTTGACATTTGGCAAAAAAAAATAAAAAAAATATAGAAGAAAAAAATAAAATAAATCCACTTGCATAAAATCAAAAAAATATTTGGTTATTTTTCTTCAAAATCATTATAGAGAACTGATTTTTTCAGATTAAAACTAAAGTGAGTTAATATTTTTTTTTGCCAAATGTCAAAAGCTCATTGCCCGAGCTCACCATTCACCATAGCCAGGTGGTAAGTCGGAACCATCTAATAATATCTCCCAAACTTGGGCATCAATTTTTTTTTATTGAGTGCAAATTTGGTTAGCCTTATAAGTTTTTTTTTTTTTTTTCTTGTTTGTTGTTTTGTTTTTCCTAATGTGAAAAGGCACGTATATTAATCTGTAAGACAATTGTTACTCATATCGTGACAAGCTATGAGACAAAATACAAGAGGAAATTTCTTCATATAAACAATTTGTAGAAATATGATCAGAATCCAGAGATCGGCCTTCTTCTATAGCAAGTCGAGCACGCCAAAGGACACCAGGGTGCAGCTATTCCAGGATAGAACCTGAAATTAATAAGATTTAATAGGACTTAATAGGATTTAATGGGTAATTATTTAGTCATTTGATCATTTATATACCAACCAATAGAATACCAATAAATAGGAAGATAAATATTATACTCAAAAATTAAAGAGTTAAAAGTTGATTTTTTTTTTCCCACCAATAATTACAAAAATCCATCCAAATAAGCAATTTTTAAAAATAGAGAGAAAATAATTCAAATGTGTAGTAGTAGAAAATTTCTGGACAAGTATAGACTATGTATAGATGAGATGGACTGTAGTCTTAACTTGCTTAGAGACTATTGTATTTTTTGATGTAATGCTTGATGGACCATATATGTCTTGAATCACTTTTTGAATCAGATTTGGAAAATAGCACGCATACTACGCTAGAGGTTATTGGGTCAAATGAGGTGGCATTTTTGGTTGATCATGTGCACTTTTTTTCATGTTCATAAGAGTTGTTTGGAACCGTAATATTCCATATCGCGGCCTTCACGACCTCTTATATTGGTAAGTTCTCAAAGGGTTGTTGATCGGTGTCAATCCTTCATAATCATGTTTAGATCTATTAAGCCCCGTTTGGTTCGCGGAATGGAAAGGAAAGGAAATTGATTCCTTGCTATTTTCTTTCCTTTAGGAAATTGTATTTCCTATCAACTTTCATTTTCGGTGTTTGGAAAGATCGGAATTATAATCGAAATATATCTTTACTTTCCATTATAGTGTTTGGTGTTTGTAAGGAAAGGAAACAAAATCAAGTCAATTTTCCAATAACACCCTCGTGCTAATAAAAATATCATTACTCAGAAACATTTTTGTCTAAAAGGTATTATGGATAAACATGGTAAATAATATTATGAACATGGATATTTTAGTCAAAAATTTTGTAATAAATGCGGTGAAGTTGGAGGAAAAGTGATTCCACTTCCCCCCCTATTTTCCTACCACATGGAAATCATTTTCCCTTTCCAACAACTTTCCTTTGGCTCCCAAACATAGGAAAGGAATCACTTTTCTTTCTCAAGTTCAAATTCTGGTAACCAAATGAGGCCTAAGAGCTTTAAAAACACATCATAACTAAATCACACTGGAACACTATCATCATAGGGATGGGGGTATCATTGTACAACTTCGTACAGTCGTTTGATTATTTGTTTATGAGAAATTGATGTCTCTTAGGATCAATGTTCCATAATAGTCTATACAACAAGAAGGACTGAAGACGAAGAAGAAGAAAAAAGACTTTTACGATCTCGTCGTGGAGGCAGACAAAGTCGAAGGAAGATCCTTCGACGTGGAGACCCTCGCAAAACACAGGCTGTCGAACTCCGTCAACGGAGTGGCCTGCGCGTACCGATACTTCCACTTGCTGAACCCCACCACCGGAGAAGTATCAAAGCTTCCAGATCTAGATGATCTTGACCATCGTCTTCTTTCTGTAGGGCTGGGATTCGACGAGCCTACCGGAGCATACAAGTTGGTCAGAATAATCTATTACAAGGACATCGGTTATGTTGCTATTATCCTCACTCTGGGGGATCGGGAATGGAGGCTCGGCTCGGATCGGTTGCGGATGTCTAATGTAGATTTATATGGTTAAGATCGGTGCATATAGGAAGTATTTATTGTTATGATCTTAAGAGCAAGATGTTGCTTAGGATCTATTCATCGTCGTTGCGCTCGACTGGTTGGGATGTTTACATTGAAAGCTTGATCTCGCCCACAAAACTGTTGCACAATCTCAGTAAGAAATTGTAGCATTTGGCTCAATTTGGTTACTATTTCTTTTGCTTTTTTTGAAATTTGTGTCAGCTGGGTATTTAGCTGGAACATAATATTCTTTTTTTTTATTATGAGATTTTGTTTTCTTTTATGTGTATGATCGATCATCTAAAATGAATGTACTGAAAAAAAAGACTAATCAATTAAGTAGCCATCAAATTAATCAAGTAGCCATCATATTGATATATGATATCTCATATTACTATATATATTGGTGATGAATGTAAGAGAGAAAAATTAATGTTGGAGAAGTATTGCATATTCATTATTTTGAATCAACTTAAAGATATAAATACAATGAATCTAAAATAGGTAACAACCAATCTTTAGTAGGTAATTAATCTCCTACAATAATGGCTATAGAATAGGTAACTACCTAGCTAATTAATTTCTACAAATCTAGAAAATATTTCAAATAATGATCATATTGATTACAATGTAATAAATTCCTAGATATTGATATTTATGGTCAAATATCTTTATCATGACCCCGCTAGATGGAGCACCGTGAGGTGAAATATGCACTTTGTTGTGGTGAATCATCTTTGTTTCCATCCCAATCGACGTCTGAAAATACATGTAGTGACAGTGGTGAGTTACAGTAGATAACAACACCATGACCAATAATATCACAAACATATTGTAATAGATGCTTTACTGCATTAATTCCAATGGTCATTTCTAGGGCAGTGCATGAATTGTGATAACTTGTTGACAGTGTAAGCAATGTCCAGACGCATGTGATAAGTATTGGAGACTGCCAACAATGGCTCTGAATTCAGTTTGATCAGAGAGGGATGATCCAGAATGAAGAGTGAGTGTTGGAGTAGTGGCAAGTGACGTAGACACGGACTTGGCATCGATCATGTGAGTGCGAGTAAGAAGATTATGGATATATCGCTGACGAGAAAGAAAGATATCATGTGGATGTGGAATAACTTCAACTCCAAAGAAATATTGAAGGGCCGAAGGTCCTTGTGGCAGAATCTATGGGAGAGAAGCTGAATGATTTTTTTTTTACTGATGTATCGTTGTTTCCTGTGATAATAATGTTATCAACGTAAACCAAAGATATTATGATGCTATAAGAATCGCAGACAAATATAGTGATGTATCAACATGAGATCGAGTTAATGAAACAAGAATTGACGAGGAATCGACATAGCTCATGGTACCATACATGAGGGAATTGTTTGAGACCGTATATTGCTTTATGTATTTTAAGATGAGAATGGTCTTTGCAATCAATCCTTGTAGTTGTGCCATAAAACGTCCTCTGAGAGGGAGTCTTGGAGAAATGCGTTGTTGACATCAAGTTGGCGTAGTGACCAACCACGGGTGACAACAATAGAGAACAACTCGTACTGTTGTTAGTTTGACCATAGGACTGAAGGTGTCATGGTAGTCAACACATGGTCGTTGGTATAACCCTTGGGCAACTAAAGGTGCTTTGTACCTGTCAAGAGAACCATCAGAGAGACGTTTAGTCCGAACATTCCACTTGCAACCAACGATATTTTGGACCGGTTGAGAGAAAACAAGTATCCATGTCCTATTCCGAACAAGAGCATCAAATTCCTCAGACATTGCCTGACGTCATTTTGGATCTTTGATCTATTCGGTGAAGAAGATGGCTCTTATACCATGATGAATGTAAGAGAGAAAGTAATGTTGAAGAATTATTGCATATTTATTATGTTAAATCAACTTGAATATATACAATACAATGGAAGCCACTAGCTTCCTGTGTTGTTGGGGGAATCACTGAAGCAAGTCTTGCAGCTAAAGTAGAAATAAAGTTGACCGGCAAAAGATTCACTGGCAAGCCATGAAATTGAATCCAGAATTCACTTTCTGAAAACTTGTATTCACATGGAAGTTTATTAGGGAAACATCGTTCAAGAATCAACAGATGTTTGTTAATTTTCCATGGACCATTATTCATAACATACTCGAGATCCTCCAGTAATTCAAACTTGGCAGAGTAGGAACCTTCATGATATTCTGCAACTTTAACTGAACCTTTGATTCTCCATAATTTAGGGACAATCTAGACAATGATGCGGGTCAGGATAAGGTTTGTGGCGTAATGGCTTAAAGAATAGAAACATTTTCCATATTTTAGATGTAGAGAGTTGTCATGGAAGGGAGGAGATGACGAGGCTAGGCTGATTGGGGAAAGAATAATATAGAATTCTTTTAATAGGAAAAGGGCGATAATGGGCTTTCTATGTATATATACATGCCTATTTACGTCCATATTTTAGATGAATGGGCTTCATCCAGCACATGAAACCCTAACCCTAATTACTATTTTCTAATATAGCAGCAGCGGCAGAAAGTAGGCTGGAGACATGGAGCAGCATCAACGCCAGAAGAAGAAGAAAGGAGGAGCAACATTGTTCCTGCCCATGGACGTTATAGTCAACGTACTGTCCAGACTCCCGGCGAGGTCGATCGCGAGGTTCCGGTGCGTCGACAAACAATGGCACTCACTAACTTGCGACAACGATGTCGACGACAACGCTAATTACTTCCTCTCCATTGAACGGGAAGCATGCGTCAGCCCGACCCAAGATCGTCGACGAGGCCGTCAGAGGGAGGGTCAGAATTTACGACCTCGACACGGAGGCAGACGGAGTCGAAGACAGATCCTTCGATGTGGAGACCCTTGCGAACCACAGGCTGTCGAACTCCGTCGACGGACTGGCAGGGGCGGAGGGACTTTGCGTCTGCACTGGGCTGTAGCCCAGTACAAAAAAAAATTTGCTATTTTTTTTTTTCTAAAGCCCATCTGTGACAAGTAACTAGCCCAGGTAGCCCTCTAGATAATGTCTCCAGCAAACTTAAGCCTCTTGTAATATCTCCACTCAACTCCAGTCTCCAGCAAACTACTACCCCTCTTTGTCAAAAAAAAAAGAAAAGTTTCAAGGAAAGGCCCGAGCGGACTCAGCGGAGTCATCCCTCCCCCGCTGCTCTCCAGTCCGACCGGTGGTGCGCCGGACCGCCGGTGGCTGCTCCTCCCTTCCCTCGTCCTCTCCAGTCCAACCGGCAGCGGTAGTCTTACTTTTGTAAAACTCTAGCCCTCAATTTTTTCTAAAACCCTAATTCCCAAATTTTTTTCTTTTGATTTTATGAGGCTTTGATCTTAATTAATTCACTATTTAATAGGACCCATCGGCTGCTCTCCCTGTCCCCCGACCGTCTCCAGCCCGAGTCCCCGACCGTCTCCAGCCGGACCAGCCCGACCGTCTTCTCCGCTCCGGTAAAAACCCTAACCTCCTAATTTTTGTAAAACAAACCCCTAAATTTTTGATGTTTGATTTGATGTTAATTACTTCACTATTTATTAGGACTTAATGGAAAATCAAGGAAGCAAGAGAAAGAAAACCCTATTTTTATTCTTTAAACCAAGGGGTGAAACATCCCGAAGTGAAAGTCTTCCACCTCCTTCGAATGTTAATATTTCAACCCCAAGTGTTGATCATAGGGATGAGTTAATAGTTGATCTAAATTCTCTTGAACGAGACCCAGGTTTACGAATTCCAATACGTGGACATCCTGTTAATTATAGGGATAAATCAGACGGACATATATCAAAATGGGTCCATATCAGCCGAAATTGGCATCATTTCCACCGTCTGAGTTCGAAAAACAGTCTCGTCGATTTCAATACTCTTGGTTCCAACAATTTCCTTGGTTAGAGTACTCTCCTTCAAAGGATGCAGCATTTTGTTTCCCATGTTATCTTTTTGAAAATGATAATGCTCTCCATTGCACATTGACTGTCGAAGGGTTTAAAAATTGGAAGAGAGTTAATGAGGGAACTCGATGTGTGTTTCTGACACATATGGGAGGTCACACATCTACCCATAATATTCTATAAAAGCTATGGAAGATTTATCAAATGTTACTCAACATATTGATAAAGTAATTAATGCACAATCTTCTGAAGAAGTTTCGAAGAATCGTTTACGGCTTAAGACGACAATTGCTAGTATTCGGTGGCTCAGTTTGCAAGCATGTGTATTTAGAGGTCATGATGAATCACCGGCTTCTAATAATCGTGGAAACTTCATAGAGATGATAAAATTGATGGGGAGTTTGAATGTCAACATTGATGATGTTGTATTGGAGAAAGCTCCAAAGAATGCACAATATACTTCACCAACTATTCAAAAAGAGATTTTGCATATCATGGCCAACATGGTGAGAAGTAAAATTCGTGAAGAAGTTGGGGATGCAAAGTTTTGTATTTTGGTTGATGAAGCCAGAGATGCGTCAAACATAGAGCAGATGGCTATTGTTCTAAGATTTGTTGATGTTCATGGTATCCTAAAGGAGCATTTCTTTGAGATTGTGCATGTTGGGGACACCATTGCTTCAACCCTGAAGAAACAAATATCTGATGTACTTACTCGGTATGACTTACATATCCACAATATGCGAGGGCAAGGATATGATGGTGCTAGCAATATGCGTGGAGCATGGAATGGATTACAACCCTTGTTTCTTAGAGATTGTCCATATGCATATTTTGTTCATTGTTTTGCACATAGACTACAACTAGCTCTAGTTGCGGCAGCTAGTAATGAGACTTCAGTTTGGCTATTCTTTTCGAAATTGACTACCATTGTCAATCTTGTTAGTGCTTCTCCTAAGCGTCATACTGAGTTACAATCTGCTCAAGCTATTGAGATTGCACATATGGTGGCTAGCGGTGAACGTGATACTAGTAGAGGGGCTAATCAGATTGGTAGTTTGCAAAGGGCTGGAAGTACTCGATGGAGCTCTCATTTTGATTCTATTTGCAGCTTAATTGATATGTATCAAGCAACTATTAAAGTGCTTGAAAGCATGGTAAATGATGGATCCTCTAATTCTATGCGTGGGGAAGCAGCTGGTTCTTTACTTGTGATGAAGTCTTTTGATTTCATATTCATATTGTACTTGATGCATAAAGTCATGGGGATTACAAACTTGCTTTGTCGGGCTTTACAACAAAAATCTTTGGACATCTTGAATGCAATGGATCTAGTATCCTCAACTAAAAGATTGCTTCAAACTTTAAGAGATGATGGTTTTGGTGGTCTTCTTAGTTATGTGGAATCAGTTTGCAAAAAATATGACATTGATATACCTAATATGAGTGCTTGTTACAGAGGGGCTAGAGGTCGTGTCACGACCCGCACCCTAGCGTTATGGCACGAGACGTGGGTACGTCCAGCCGACGCCGCAGTGTCGGCGGTAGAACGCTGTTCTAGGTCATAATCACATCTAAAACAATATGCTATACTCTCCAGACGGAGGAAAACACATAAGGATACTATCTCAATCACAACTCTAAAGATGGATAACAGCACGATGAAATAGATAAGATAATCCATAGGAGAGAGAACCAGGAGTGATAGTAAAATAGTTCTTATTAAACAAACACAAGATTTCAAATACAACTCTAAGACAAACAATAAAGAAAAATGAACAAACTCTAGGTAAATACTCCAAGCTCTACCAGTGTCCTCTAGGCTAACTGTGAACTCCAAGTACCTGTAAAATTTTATCAACGGGTCCAATCAGGACAGGAACGAGCACATATCTCTCACAACAGTTCATATCAGGAATTGACATATAAAGCAAGCTATAGAAAACTATACATGAAACGCTGTAAAGAGAAATCAATAGGAGAGAAGATATAACTGAGATGTAAATATGATAAATAAAGAATATAACCTTCTACGTGAAACAGAGCATGAATTGGTTATGTAAACAGCTTGGGTTGCACATGGATACAACTATGGAATGCACATGGATAACTACTGGGGATAATGATCACATAACCAACTACACTCTCCCTGCCCCCAACCAATACACAAGGATCGAAGCATGTTATGTTATTGCACATGGATAACAACTATTGTATACATGGGGCTCATATGGTCATGAGTGTACATGAATAACACATGAGTGCACATGGATAAATGTGAATACATGGAGTACATGATGAACATGGTAAAGTACATGAAACATGACATACTCGATGTATCCGAGGGGATAACATCGCATGAAAAGATCCAGAGGGTACCGATCCGTGTGAACATCGTGTCAGCATCAAGTATACTAGTCTATAACAAGAGTACATATCCAAAGAAGCATAAAAAGATCAGAGAATATACTCGCCTGGTAATCCAAGCCGCTAATAAATGTAGATGTCCAACTGGAGTCACAGTGTCTTATTTAGAGCAATCACAAGTCACAAAAGAGTCTAACATGAAATAAGAGTAATCTACAGTGCATTATAGATAGTTCTAGGTCCTTCTAGGTCAAAGTTTAATCAACAAGTCCACTAGGTCAACTAAAGTCAAATTAGAGTCAAACTAAAGTCAAATTAGTCAAGTTCTAATTCAATCCAGGGTCAAACTAAGCCAATGGTTGACCTGTAGTTGACTTTTGGTTAATATAGTCAACCTGGTCAAAGGGGATCAATTTAATCTCTAAGTATAAAACTATGAGGTTGGACTAATTCCGAATTACGGAAAAAATAGGAATTGACTAACTAATGGTGATACCTAGAGAAAATATCTACAAACATTGTCGGATGATAAAACAAATATCACCAACAGTTTCCAGAAGTATCAAATCAGCTAGGATTGCCTGTCCTTAAGTCCAATTCTGGACACAGGAGCAAAACGGTAATTTTGGGCAAAAACGATGTCCGCCGTTGGACCCGCTTTGTACCGAAAAGCGTGCCAGAGTCAACGGTCTCTAAAGTCGTCAAACTATATTTCTACGGATCCGATTTTTCGATACGAACCCAATCGTATGTCCAAAGTTGGATTCCGGCGGGCCGTGCACAAAATCGCCCATTGAGTGGGACCGTAGGGCCCGCAAAACGACTGTTCGATTCGACTGTCTCAGATTTGGACCAAACTTGGCATGCAGGACCAGAAAAATGATACGGTTCTGTTAGGCGTAAGTTTCGTCTCGATCTGACGAACGTGCACAAAGTAATTGGAGAATTTGCAAAGTGCACGATACGGTGAATTTCGACGGATACGTATCAAATTCGTCACGCACACGCGACCAATTTGAATTCCGTCAAAGCCCACACGACCACGAAACCGTTATGCAGCTTTTGATGCTTTCGATTCGCGAACCATGTCGTCCGGATTGGCGTGACGCACGTCGTGTGGATGGTTTTCAAAGTTTTCAAAACAGATTTTTGGAAAACTTTGGGATTCGATTTCTCGACGCTCAGTCGATGAATTAAAATTTCGCAAAAAGGAATTCGAAGCCCTACAAGTTGTCAACAAGTCTCTTCAAAAAGTTTTCCTAATATGTTTCTGGATCGATCGAAATCGATCGTCGAACAGGGGTTCTTGGACTGAAAATAGTGTTCTGTTTTCATAGGTTTTCGTCGATCTTCTAATCGATTTCTCGGGCAACATATCGCTGAATAATTTAATCTACCTAAAGGGGAATCAAGAGGGATGTATAGGGTCCATACCTGAACAAACGGTTCGAAGAACCGTCGATCGTGCGCGGAGAGGGGGTCGCGGCCAAGGTGAGGGTGGCGCTCTGGGTTGGAGGGTTTTAGGGTTTCCAGTTTGAATCGATTTCCTCTCTCTCTCTCTCGGCTGTGCTCGGGTGTTTAAATACTCGTTTATACGAGTTCGGTTCAGCTACAGGGAGTTCGGGCTGGGGGGTTTTCCTCTATAGCTCGGCTGGGGGTTTGGGAGAATAGGGGTTTGGGCCGGCCTCTAGTTGCTGGGCTGGGTGTTTTGCTCGGTTTGAGCTGGCTGGCCTGGGCTCGTGTGGGCCGGGCTTAGTCAGTTGGTTGGGCTGGGATTTCCTGAATACATATATAGCTAAATATATATATACACACAATTATATCCGTATATATATACAAATATATATATATACGCATGTACCTACAAATATATATATATATATATATATATATATATATATATATATATATATATATATATATATATATATATATATATATATATATATATACACATACATATAATATATATATACACACACATACACTCGTATAATATATATATATTCTCTATATATATATTCTCTATATATATATATATATATATTCTCTCTCTCTCTCTCTCTATATATATATATATATATATATATATATATATATATATATATATACTCTCTCTATATATATATTCTCTATATATATACTCTCTCTATATATATTCTCTATATTTATATATATTCTCTCTCTATATATATATATTCTCTATATATATTCTCTATATATGTTCTCGATATATATATTCTCTCTCTATATATATATATATATTCTCTATATATATATATTTATCTATATACACGTATGCACATACACATATATAATATATTTTTATCTATATATATATACAAACACTTATACACGTATTTAATATTTATATATACATACATATACCAATAAATCCACTAAATAAACTCCATAATACCAATAATCCACAGATAATCTAAAGAGTCTTGGTGGACATATCTGGCCCTAGAAAATTGTACCAATATTCTATAACTCTATTTAAATAATAACAATAATAATAATAATAATACCCATTTGTATAAATAACCAAATATTTAGGAATATCGTTAAGTCTACCCAAAAAGCTAGGAAATATTTGCACATACCTAAAAGTATGTCTACAAAGTCTTGGGCTTGGTTTGGGTCCAATTTGCACTAGTTTGGTACAACCGGATTCCCTAAAACTAATTAATATAATTAATAAATAAAAAATCTTCGATAAGGGTTACGTCGCAACTTGGCCTGGTTTTCCTAGTTAGGACATCACTATGGCTCGGCCTTCTCTACCAGGGCTAATACACTAGTCAAAGCATGCCATTACACTACCTGTGCCATAATTCCTAGTCACCTTGTACTCCAAATCTCAACCATGGCTAAAATCATCTACCGTAATAATTAATTAAAATAATTATTCATAAAAAAATCTAAAATTACCATTTAATTAAAATAAATAAAATTTTCAAAATTTTGGGAAGGGAGGCTACAAATCTACCCACCTTAAAAATAATTTCGTCCTCGAAATTTAGGTCGGTCGTACTCCTTCTAGGTCAACACCCAACAATCAAGGTCTCTAAAAATAAAAATTATACAATTAGGAAGAACATATGCAGGATCATGGTCAAATCATAGGAGTTGAATGTCTCACCTAGGTGTATAAGTCATACTAGATTAAGCCAGTCATCGGGTATAAAACATACAAACAGTCTAGGGAGTCCAATTGGAAAGATAAGGGGTCGCCAATCATCAAGGCCGTAGGTCAGTCAACCAACCTTTATGAAATTGGCAACTATCAAAGAACATAACTAGTAACTAACTCTGAAGGGTTACTAATTCCAAATATAATCAAGAAAATCAAAGTTTTAAATCACGATTTGTCAATAGCACAAAACAATCCAAGCACACACTATATATATATATATATATATATATATATATATATATATATATATATTTTATATATATATATATATATATATATATATATATATATATATATATATATATATATATATATATAAGAAAAAAATTTAGTCCCAATACAATCTAAGTTGATCAATCAGGATGAATCGATGTTTGGGCAAGATAGAGAACGGGGTCATTGAAGTCTGAGCACGAGTATCCAAGATTTGAAGTCCATGTCACAATTGGTTTAATTCGATTGAATAAGATCCCAATATATTGGATGATAAGAAGGATGACCAAGTCAGCTGGTCGGTCAAAGGAATTAGAATTTAAAGGATGATGCAAGGATATAGAATTGAATCAATTTCCCCCTTTGGATAGGGAAACTATATGTGATACCTCGGGTCTGTCTAATCAGTATAGTGTCTTGTCTTTCTGAAATATGTGAAAGGCAGACAATAAAGAGTTCAAAGGCGATGTTATTGAGTACAATACGTGGCACATATGCGACAAAATAGTTCAAAGGGGAATTGTCAAGGCTGTCGCGGATGAGACTCTAGGGACAAGTTTAACTATGTCTCCATCCACGTAGAATAATATATGAAAAGCGATCCAAAGTGCAATAGGTTGATCAGACCATCTTGCACCGGTTCTGATTAGACAATATATTAGTGGGTAGTTAACCCCCAATAATATATGCCATGATCAAGCTCGAAAATAAGATAAGCTTGCAAAACTGGTTCTAAATTAGCAACATAAGGTAGTCAAAATATAAGTAAGGATAATGATGAAAGAAGTTAAATAGTCTAAGTGAACTTGTCAATGTGGTTCACAATGACTAGGATTTGCTAGGTAGTGAGGCATTCTACCCACCTTAAAGAGTTAAACTAATAGGGTGATGGAACAACGGGTCAAGGCATCGAGATAAAGTACAAAGTTGAGCATTTAAAGAATTAAGCAGAACACCAACACACGTCGGGTCAAACGAAATGAGTCAAGTTGGATTTCTAATTGAAATCGAAAATAGTTGGTATTATGGTATATATCATAGTTAGTCATTTCGACTCGAAAGTCATATCAAAAGGATAGTATACAAGGAGATGAGTTTAATGGGACACGATATGCCCACATGAAGATGGACTCGTCTGGGCCTTGTACAAAATTTGTTGGAGGGTAACAGCTAGTATTACACTCCGAATATCAAAGTCATGGTAAGAAGTGTCAAGGATTCAAAATAGAAAATGGAAGTTCAAGAGGTGACAATTAATGCACAAAGTAAAGGAGATCAAGTTGAAGCACGAAATAAAATCAGTTACAGAATAAAATAATTTAGGGATACAGTTCTAGAGAGAGAATACTGTTAAGGAACGATCAAATCATTATTCAATATTACGAACGGTTAGAGAGTCACAATAAAATATCTAGATTTGAGGAAAGTCAAGTATCATCTGCCTCTGAAACCCTGAAGTTCACCTGATCATAATTGCCAATCGTATCTTTACCTTACTAGTCTCCCTATGATAATTCAATCCTCATATGTTTACCATCCAGATTTTACAACCTTCCGTTATCTAAATCCTTACCATGATCATCATAGGCAGGATTCTAAATCTTCAAAACATTTTTCATAAAGCATGCCCCTTCTTACTAAGAATCAATACTATTCATTTTAAATCAATTTCCATATTTCTTCACATTGTCCCAATTTAGATCCGAAACCTCTAACTCAAGTCTATGAGATCTTTAAACTGTTTAAATTGTTTTCTCGTATCATTGAATTCACAAGACCTCTAGGCCTTACAAATTTATTTTTCCATCGTAAAATCAACCTTCATATTTTCTTCAACATACACCCATGAATATTATTCTCCTAAATTTTTTTTTAAATTCACAACAATGTCCGAATTTCCATAGCCTTGTGTCCTCTCTATCCCTAGTCATTTTCTTGCAATATCTTGTTCAATTTCATATCTTCATTGAATACCATTTAATTCTCTTTTCTATTACTAACCTTCTTTAAAGCCTTAGGGTAAAACTGTCCGAAAATCAATAACCAAAATTTTGAAGTTCTCAAACTAAGTTGACCTTGAATATCCTCATCAGTTTTGAAATACACGTACGAATTATTCATACCAAGTTTTCTCTAAGTGTGGTTTGTTTCCAGACTGGTAGTATACATCTCTTTGATTTCATCCTAGACTTGTACTGCACATATCATTCTCAAGTTTCCATGTTAACATCCAATCTTTTGGATTCCTACAAAATCATCACACGATAACCAGTTCAACCATTTCTGAGCTACATGATTTACGACACTTCCTCAACCTTTTCCATGAAAAATACGAAGACTCAAGGGTTACAAAGTATGCAGGTACGACAGAGTTTTAAGAAAATGAAAATACAAGAAATAATGGTAAGGAAGGAATAATGAAGATCCGCTCAAAAGAGATGAACCAATCAAGATCAAATTCAAGAGGAAAAGGAATTCAAATCGAAATTCGTAATGAGATTCTCAAGGGTCGTCCCTGGAATCTCTCAAGGGATCCAAAGTGTGATTGAGTATCTATAATTCTAACACCTTATTTCTTATACTCTATAGCAGGCTCGTAGCAGTACAACTAAGTCGTCGCGCTACTACGAAATCGCACAAATGCGAATTCTCGACCTGCATGGGCCACCACTAAAAACTGTGTCACGACCAGCACCCTAGCGTTAGGGCACGAGACGTGGGTACGTCCAGCCTACGCCGCAGTGTCGACGGTAGAACGCTGTTCTAGGTCATAATCACATCTAAAACAATATGCTATACTCTCCAGACGGAGGAAAACACATAAGGATACTATCTCAATCACAACTCTAAAGATGGATAACAGCACGATGAAATAGATAAATAATCCACAGGAGAGAGAACCAGGAGTGATAGTAAAACAGTTCTTATTAAACAAACACAAGATTTCAAATACAACTCTAAGACAAACAATAAAAAAAAATGAACAAACTCTAGGTAAATACTCCAAGCTCTACCAGTGTCCTCTAGGCTAACTGTGAACTCCAAGTACCTGTAAAATTTTATCAACGGATCCAATCAGGACAGGAACGAGCACATATCTCTCACAACAGTTCATATCAGGAATGGACATATAAAGCAAGCTATAGAAAACTATACATGAATCGCTGTAAAGAGAAATCAATAGGAGAGAAGATATAACTGAGATGTAAATATGATAAATAAAGAATATAACCTTCTACGTGAAACAGAGCATGAATTGGTTATGTAAACAGCTTGGATTGCACATGGATACAACTATGGAATGCACATGGATAACTACTGGAGATAATGATCACATAACCAACTACACTCTCCCTGCCCCCAACCAATACACAAGGATCGAAGCATGTTATGTTATTGCACATGGATAACAACTATTGTATACATGGGGCTCATATGGTCACGAGTGTAAATGAATAACACATGAGTGTACATGGATAAATGTGAATACATGGAGTACATGATGAACATGATAAAGTACATGAAACATGACATACTCGATGTATCCGAGGGGATAACATCGCATGAAAAGATCCAGAGGGTACCGATCCGTGTGAACATCGTGTCAGCATCAAGTATACTAGTCTATAACAAGAGTACATATCCAAATAAGCATGAAAAGATCATAGAATATACTCGCCTGGTAATCCAAGCCGCTGATAAATGTAGATGTCCAACTGGAGTCACAGTGTCCTATTTAGAGCAATCACAAGTCACAAAAGAGTCTAACATAAAATAAGAGTAATCTACAGTGCATTATAGATAGTTCTAGGTCCTTCTAGGTCAAAATTTAATCAACAAGTCCACTAGGTCAACTAAAGTCAAATTAGAGTCAAACTAAAGTCAAATTAGTCAAGTTCTAATTCAATCCGGGTCAAACTAAGCCAATGGTTGACCTGTAGTTGACTTTTGGTTAATATAGTCAACCTGGTCAAAGGGGATCAATTCTAATCTCTAAGTATAAAACTATGAGGTTGTACTAATTCCGAATTACTGAAAAATAGGAATTGACTAACTAATGGTGATACCTAGAGAAAATATCTACAAACATTGTCGGATGATAAAACAAATATCACCAATGTTTCCAAAAGTATCAAATCAGCTAGGATTGCCTGTCCTTAAGTCCAATTCTGGATACAGGGACAAAACGGTAATTTTAGGCAAAAACGATGTCCGTCGTTGGACCCGCTTTGTACCGAAAAGCGTGCCAGAGTCAACGGTCTCTAAAGTCGTCAAACTATATGTCTACGGATCCGGTTTTCTGATACGAACCCAACCATATGTCCAAAGTTGGATTCCGGCGGGCCGTGCACAAAATCGCCCATTGAGTGGGACCGTGGGGCCCGTAAAACGATGTTCGATTCGACTGTCTCAGATTTGGACCAAACTTGGCATGCAGGACCAGAAAAATGATACGGTTCTGTTGGCGTAAGTTTCGTCTCGATCTGACGAACGTGCACAAAGTAATTGGAGAATTTGCAAAGTGAACGATACGGTGAATTTCGACGGATACGTATCAAATTCGTCACGCACACGCGACCAATTTGAATTCCGTCAAAGCCCACACGACCACGAAACCGTTACGCAGCTTTCGATGCTTTCGGTTCGCGACCACGTCGTCCGGATTGGCGTGACGCACGTCGTGTGGATGGTTTTCAAAGTTTTCAAAATAGGTTTTTAGGAAACTTTGGGATTCGATTTCTCGACGCTCAGTCGATAATTCAAATTCCGCAAAAAGGAATTCGAAGCCCTACAAGTTTTCAACAAGTCTCTTCAAAAGGTTTTCCTAATATGTTTCTGGATCGATCGAAATCGATCGTCGAACAGGGGTTCTTGGACTGAAAATAGTGTTCTGTTTTCATAGGTTTTCGTCGATCTTCTAATCGATTTCTCGGGCAACATATCGCTGAATAATTTAATCTACCTAAAGGGGAATCAAGAGGGATATATAGGGTCCATACCTGAACAAACGGTTCGAAGAACCGTCGACCGTGAGCGGAGAAAACACCACGTGAAGTGGCCTCGTCGCTGCTGTGTTTTCCTGACTTCAACTCCACGCGCGCGCGCGATCTCCGGCCGGCGGCGGCCTCGCGCGACGGCGCTGCGGTGGCCGGGCGTAGCGCGCAGAGGGGGTCGCGGCCAAGGTGAGGGTGGCACTCTGGGTTGGAGGGTTTTAGGGTTTCCAGTTTGAATTGATTTCCTCTCTCTCTCTCGGCTATGCTCGGGTATTTAAATACTCGTTTATACGAGTTCGGTTCAGCTACAGGGAGTTCGGGCTGGGGGGTTTTCCTCTATAGCTCGGCTGGGGGTTTGGGAGAATAGGGGTTTGGGCCGGCCTCTAGTTGCTGGGCTGGGTGTTTTGCTCGGTTTGAGCTGGCTGGCCTGGGCTCGTGTGGGCCGGGCTTAGTCAGTTGGTTGGGCTGGGATTTCCTGAATACATATATAGCTAAATATATATATACACACAATTATATCCGTATAAATATATATATATATATATATATATATATATATATATATATATATATATATATATATATATATATATATATATATATATATATACGTATGTACCTACAAATATATATATATATAAATATATATATATACACATACATATAATATATATATACACACACATACACTCGTATAATATATATATTCTCTATATATATATATATTCTCTCTCTCTCTCTCTATATATATATATATATATATATATATATATATATATATATATATATATATATATATATATATATATATATATATATATATATATATATATATATATATATTCTCTATATATATTCTCTATATATATACTCTCTCTATATATATTCTCTATATTTATATATATTCTATATATATATATATATATATATATATATATATATATATATATTCTCTATATATATATTCTCTATATATGTTCTCTATATATATATTCTTTATATATATATATATAAATTCTCTATACATATTCTCTATATATATATTCTCTCTCTCTCTCTATATATATATTCTCTATATATATATATTTATCTATATACACGTATACACATACACATATATAATATATTTTTATCTATATATATATACAAACACTTATACACGTATTTAATATTTATATATACGTACATATACCAATAAATCCACTAAATAAACTCAATAATACCAATAATCCACAGATAATCTAAAGAGTCTTGGTGGACATATCTGGCCCTAGAAAATTGTACCAATATTCTATAACTCTATTTAAATAATAACAATAATAATAATAATAATAATACCCATTTGTATAAATAACCAAATATTTAGGAATATCGTTAAGTCTACCCAAAAAGCTAGGAAATATTTGCACATACCTAAAAGTATGTCTACAAAGGCTTGGGCTTGGTTTGGGTCCAATTTGCACTAGTTTGTTACAACCAGGTTCCCTAAAACTAATTAATATAATTAATAAATAAAAATCTTCGATAAGGGTTACGTCACAACTTGGCCTGGTTTTCCTAGTTAGGACATCACTATGGCTCGGCCTGCTCTACCAAGGCTAATACACTAGTCAAAGCATGACATTATACTACCCGTGCCATAATTCCTAGTCACCTTGTACTCCAAATCTCAACCATGGCTAAAATCATCTACCGTAATAATTAATTAAAATAATTATTCATAAAATATCTAAAATCACCATTTTAATTAAAATAAATAAAAATTTTCAAAATTTCGGGAAGGGAGGCTACAGGTCGTTCTTGCCAGCAACGAGATTCTGTTACATTTGAGCATCACTATCACTTTGATATATTCAACTCTACAATAGATTTTCAATTGGAAGAGTTGAATAATAGATTCAATGATGAGGCAGTTGAAATCCTTAAGTTGAGCTCTGCTTTACAACCAAATGATCACTTCAAATCATTTGATATTGATCATCTGTGCACTCTTGCGGAGAAGTTTTACCCGGCTGATTTCAATGATCAAGATATGCATTATTTGAGATGTCAGCTAGAGCATTATCAGGTTGATATACTTCACCATGAGAAGTTCCAAAATATATCAACCATTTCTGAGTTATGCCGGTCATTAGTTGAAACAAACAAGTCACAGTACTACAATCTGATCGACAAGTTGATACGTCTTGTTTTAACTCTTCCTGTGTCCACAGCAACTACAGAACGAGCATTTTCAGCTATGAAGCTTATTAAAACTAATCTGAGAAGTAAAATGGACGATGAGTTCTTAGCCGATGCTATGGTTATTTACATTGAACGAGAAATTGCTGAAGATATTGACTCAGATTCTATCATAGACGAATTCTATTCTCTAAAGAACCGAAGAGTGCAACTTCGATAGGGTATATTTCTTCTTTTTTGTTTCTTTTTGTTCACCATCAATAAATGCACATGCATTTGTTCAAATTAATGATTTGTTTGCATGTATTTGTTCATTATGCCTTACTGTCTTCTTCAAATTACACTGATAACCAGCTGCTCTTCTTCTTCTTCTTTGAGCAGAGTTTTTCTAGCTTGATGGGTATTTCACTTCTGGAAAGTGCATCTTTCATGAAGGTCATGCTTGGTGATTTCAAGAGGAGCCTGGTTGGTAAATTTATGTGCTTACTGTTTTGTACTACTTTTATATTTGAGCTCTGCTTACTGTTTTGGTAAATTTATGTGCCTGGTTGGTAAATTTATGTGCTTACTGGTTGGAAAGTGCATCTTTCTTGAAGGTCATGCTTAAGTGGAGCTCTGCTTACTGTTTTGTACTACTTTTATGTGCACTTTGCTGTCATAAAACTTAAAGGTTGATCCTTAGTACTTGACTAATTATGCGGCATAGTGTATGTTATCGTCTCAAATTATGTGGCTCGTTTAAGGTTGATCCATAGTACTTGACTAATACTGATACATATTTGTTTAAATTTTATATTCACTCACTTTGTGAATGTGCCTTCCTGTCATGTTGGAGCTTGTAGTGTCCCGCTCCTAGCGGTTCACTATGTAAGGCTTGTGGCTTGGCTAACTCGGTCGGAACCGAGTATTGGGGAAACTTACCGTCGGCATCGAATCGATCACGGACAAGTGCATAAGAACCTTTCCAACTAATGGATTGGTTTCTCTTGAAATGCGTCCAAGAGTTTTCTCTGGATGTTTTGTTGCTTGGTTTTGATGGATGCTTTTCTGAACGATTTTCGATGATTTGATTCTTGTCCGTTTTCATCGATTATGCATAGCATTCATTCTTGAGAATTCTGAGAGAAAAGAACACAACGAGACGGATTATTAACCAAACTTTTGGTGCCAATGCAGACTGACGTGTGACGGAAGGCTAAGCGTGCAAGTGTTCCTCTCTCTCTCTC
The DNA here is from genome assembly GCA_029216955.1 of Iris pallida. Lineage (NCBI taxonomy): Eukaryota > Viridiplantae > Streptophyta > Magnoliopsida > Asparagales > Iridaceae > Iris > Iris pallida. Next base: position 4,150,964 of record JANAVB010014600.1, read on the forward strand.
GACGATTCTCTAATTTGGTGAGTGTGGATCTCTGTGGTGGTATTGTCCCTCTCGCTATTCCTTCATGCCAACTAAATAATTGTCTTGCAACATTCGTTGATCGATATCAAGATGCTAATACCACAAGTCAATACCACTAAGATGCTAGAGATCGAACATTGAAATGAATTGATTACACTACAATGAACTGAACATTGAAATGATTGAATTGATGCCTAGAATGATGGTTATGAAATGCTAAGAAGGAACATGTTGCCTATTACTTCAAATATTCTATGCACACTGTGTATATCGAGTCGGACACACATTCGCCTGACCATGGACAACTTGTATACAAGGATTGAGCAATAATTTCCTCGAACGGTACCTGGGCGCCGGGACCGATTCGGCCTAGGAGGAAATAATAAAGTGCTTGGGAAAAAAATGAGTAATGCGAGGCATCATAGAGGCTAGCTCCCTACTATGCTGTCATCTCATTATCTTGAAGTCCCAAATGCAAATGAATGAATGAAAAGAGTCCATATGGTTTAACAACACCAGTGGTCACATCGTAGGAATGTAGGCTAATCAATGTCTTATGCAGGGGCGGTAAGTATATTGTTATTATCCTGTATCTTATGCTGGAAAACTGGATTCGGCCAATGGTAATGTAAACATGGTTTCATAATATGCCATGTTATTGGAATTGTGATTTATTCTAAATGTTGTCTGTCCCTAATAATTTCATATCTTTAAAATGCTTGTCATTAATAAAGTGTTGGTTTAGCTGAGTGGGCCAACGGGGCTCACCAGTGCATTGTTATAATGTGCTGACCCCTCCTCCACAGGTACTGGAGAAGGCTCAGGCGCACGTCCGAATTAAAGCTTTTTGAACTGCTGTTTCCTTTCAAGTTGTTTTTCCCTAAAGACGCACAAAGTATTACGGAGATTTCAAAGATAGCTGCTTATATTTCAAAGTACTAAAGGGGCATGATGTATGGAACGGAGAATTATTTCATGGTAGCTTATCAGTTGTACTTCTTTTCATGAATCAATGTAGCCGAAATGGCATTTCAAATATTATCGAGAAAAGTTGTATTCTGACTACAATTATGAATAAAATGAGTATTTCTTCTTCCTATATTGTGTCTCAATGTTTTCGCAACTGTGGCTTACTTTCTAATGTTTCAAAATGATATAAATGTGCAATGTTCTAGCCTTGTACAAGTGCAACTCCAGACTTGTACGGCATCACGCCTTAGCGAGGACGATCGATTCGGCGTGAATTGAAGCAAAGTGAGCGATTCCTCGAATCGGGGCGTGACAAGTTGGTATCAGAGCACGGCTTCAAATCCTCGGATTTCAAAAATATTTTTCAAAAAGGAAGTTTTGATGCAAATTTTTTCGATTGATGGTGTCGATAGAGCTGGCATGAAATAATGTTCCATACAATAAGCCCATAAATATTTTATGAGTGCTAATGGAATTATTTCTTTGTTGTAGAATGACCAAGGGTGATAGCTCCAAGACGAATTCATCGTCGGACCCGATTGAGAAACTGATTAAGCAAATGGAGGCTCAGAGGAAGCAAAGCGAAGCCCAACATCGCGCGCTTCAGGAGCAACTTCAGTATCAGTTTCAGGAGCAGCTGGATGCTCAACAAAAACAAGTGGATAGTCTGACTCAGATTGTCACCAAGCTGACGGCCGATTCTAATATTTCTGCAAAGGCCGCAGCAACCGAGACCGTGGAAGTGCCTGCAGAGAAATCTGAGACGCCGACACGAAAGAGAACGAGCTTCAAGTTCTCTGAATTTAAGAGTTGCGACCCGCCTAAATTTAATGGAAAAGAGGAGCCAGATGAGGTGATGGGCTTCTTGAACACACTGGAGGGCTATTTTCGAATGTTAGAGATTCAGGGCAGTAAGAGAGTGGAGTGTACCGCTGTACAACTTCGTCTCAAGGCCCAGGAATGGTGGATTTCGCAGAGACATGCACTTTGCGGAAATAGTCAGGAGATGAAGATGTCTTGGGAGGCCTTCAAGCAGGCTTTCATTACCCAATTCATTCCACCTGCTGTTCATCAACAAAAAGAGAATAAGTTCATTGTACTTCGACAAGGCAGTATGTCAGTGCATGACTACGAGACAGAGTTTTTGAAGAGAGTCGCATTTGCTGGGTACATGGTACCGAATGACGATGCGAAGCGAGGAAGATTTGTGCAAGGCTTGAATGAGGGCCTTGAGCGGATGTGCTAAGTCGAAAATGTACGTCTTACCGGGAGGCGTACGAGACAGCTCTCGAGATGGAGAGATTTCATAAGCCGGCTAGTCGTGAGACAACGAAGAGCAACCAAGGACTCAATAATCAGAAACGACCTTGGTCTGCCAGCAGGAACGACGCACCTAAGCGTCACAATACTGGAGACAATAGGGGGTCTCAACATGCAGAACGTTGTAAATTTTACAACCGTTGGGGACATCGATCCGAAGATTGTCGGGTTAAGTGTTTCAAATGTGGCGAACAGGGCCACAAGGAAGCTGACTGCAGAAATAGAGGAAGGAATCAGCATCCTCCTCGTGGGCATAAAAACAATCAGTATCGTGGGCATAACAACAATCACAACCGGGGCCCATATAACAACCAACATCGTGGCGAAGCGCCACCAGCCTTACCGGCTCCAGCTGGGAATGTACCGAATCAACAAGGTGGGCAAGCAAGGGTTTATGCCTTGACTCAGGCAGAGGCCCAGACCGCAGAAAATGTTATAATAGGTACGTTGCTATATAAAGGCACACCTGCAAGAGTACTTTTTGATTCTGGCGCTACTCATTGCTTTATCTCTTCTGATTTTGCAACGGAAAATAAATTTTGTATGACTCAACTAAAGACACCTTTGCGTGTTAGCACTCCTTCGGGAGTAGATATGCCTGCAACTTTGATTTGCAGGGACGGCTACATTAAAATTGGAGGAAAGACTTTATCTCTGGACGCAATTGTACTAGACATCAAGGAGTACGATATCATCTTGGGTATGGACTGGCTCAGCGCCTGTCATGCAACAATTGACTGTGCGGATAAGAGAGTTGTGTTTCGCCTAACCGGAGAAACAGAGTTCTCTTACTCGTGCGGCTCGGCGTTCCAAGGACCCATGGTAATATCGACAGTTACAGCAAGGCACATGCTGTACTCGGGATGTAAAGGCTTTCTCGCTTCTGTCTAAGATACTCGAATGAAGAGTGTAGGCTCAAATCAGACCGAAATTTTGGCAGAGTTCCCTGATGTGTTTCTGGATGAGATACCTGGAATACCGCCGGATAGAGAAATTGAATTCACAATTGATACATTCCCGGGTACTCGCCCGATATCTAAGGCGCCGTATAGGATGGCTCCGACAGAATTGAAGGAACTAAAGGTGCAGCTACAAGAGTTACTAGACCGGGGATACATTCGCCCAAGTGTATCTCCATGGAGAGCTCCAGTGCTATTTGTGAAGAAGAAAGATGGGACGATGCGGCTGTGCATCGATTACAGAGAATTGAATAAAGTAACCATCCGTAACAAGTATCCCTTGCCAAGAATAGATGATCTGTTCGATCAGCTACAAGGGGCGACCGTGTTTTCTAAAATCGATCTTCGTTCAGGATACCATCAGTTGAAGATCAGACCCGAAGATGTTCCTAAGTCAGCATTCCGTACGAGATACGGACACTATGAGTTTTTGGTCATGCCATTCGGCTTGACTAATGCTCCAGCAGCCTTTATGGATTTAATGAATAGAGTGTTTCAACCGTTCTTAGACAAGTTTGTTGTTGTGTTCGTCGATGACATCTTGATCTACTCAAAAGACAGGGAGACTCATGTCGAGCACTTGAGAGAAGTACTTCAGACGCTGCGGGACAACCAGCTCTATGCAAAGCTAAGCAAGTGCGAGTTTTGGATGAACAGCGTGTCGTTCCTAGGACATGTTGTTTCAGCAGAAGGTGTTGCCGTTGACCCAAAGAAGATTGAGGCAGTTGTGGACTGGGAACAGCCTGCATCAGCTAGTGAGATACGGAGTTTTCTTGGTTTAGCCGGATACTACCGTAGATTTGTGAAAGATTTCTCGAGAATCACAGCGCCTTTGACTCGCCTAACCCAAAAGGGAGTCGTATTTAAGTGGACCGACGACTGTGAGAGTAGTTTCCAAGAACTCAAGCAGCGGCTCGTCACGGCTCCAATTTTAGCACTTCGAGAGGGCTCAGAGGGATTTCAGATCTACAGTGACGCATCGGGACTTGGTTTGGGATGTGTTCTTATGCAACATGGGAAGACAATATCTTATGCATCGAGACAACTCAAACAGCATGAGAAGAATTATCCAACACATGATTTGGAACTGGCGGCGATTGTGTTCGTGTTGAAATTGTGGCGACACTATCTCTATGGTGTGTCCTACGAGATCTTCACGGATCACAAAAGCCTGAAATATATATTCACACAAAAGGAATTGAATTTGAGGCAGCGGCACTGGTTAGAATTGATCAAGGACTATGACTTGACCATCTCCTACACGCCGGATAAAGGGAACGTGGTAGCTGATGCCTTGAGTCGGAAATTTGTTGGGTCCCTAACAATAGCAAAAGAGGTACTACGAGATCTTGAAGAGATGGGCATCGAGTTCAGGATCCGTCCGCAGAATATACAGTTGGCTCAGTTACAACTTGAGCCGAGTCTCCAGGAAAGGATTAAGATTGCTCAGAAGGATGACCAGTTTCTGCAGAAGATACGCGAGTTGATTCTAGCAGGAAAGGCGTCAAACTTTATCGTTGAAGATGACATTATTCGTGTCAAGGGGAGATTGTGCGTCCCAAAGGATGAGAACATCAGGAAAGAAATACTGACCGAGGCTCATTTCGCGAAGTATTCCTTGCATCCGGGAAGCACGAAAATGCATAAGGATCTGCGCACAACATTTTGGTGGCATGGTATGAAGAAGGATGTGGCGCTATTCGTGTCACAATGCATGGCTTGTCAGCGTGTGAAGGCCGAACACCAACGGCCAGGCGAAGAATTACAAAATTTGGCTATTCCACTGTGGAAGTGGGATAATATCTGTATGGATTTTATAGTTGGCTTGCCAAGAACTCAGAAGGAAAATGATGCGATTTGGGTTATCGTGGATAGATTAACCAAGTCGGCACATTTCATTCCAATAAAAGTTACATGGGGAGTAGAACGGTTGGCTCAGATCTACATAAATGAGATTGTCCGATTACATGGGGTGCCAGCTTCGATAGTGTCGGATAGAGACGGGAGATTTTTGTCGCGATTTTGGATAAGTCTGCATTCAACTATGGGCACAAAGTTGAACTTCGGTACGGCTTACCATCCGCAGACAGATGGTCAGACAGAGAGAGTAAATCAGATCCTTGAAGATATGTTGAGATTGTGCGTGCTCGATTCGAAGACAAATTGGGACGCACATCTCGCATTAGCAGAATTTGCCTATAACAAAAATTATCAGGCAAGTATCCAAATGGCCCCGTACGAAGCCTTGTATGGACGGAAATGTCGATCACCGATATGCTGGAATGCAGTCGATGAACGGCAAGTGCTCGGACCAGAACTTGTGGAACAGGCCGTCGAGAGGGTTCGCTTAATTCGAGAAAGACTTAGAGTTGCTCAAAGTCGACAGAAGAGTTATGCGGACGTTCATCGACGACCTTTGGAATTCACAGCAGGCGATCATGTCTTCTTGAAGGTCACGCCCATGCGAGGTGTGATGCGGTTCGGGATGAAAGGAAAGCTTAGCCCGAGATTTGTTAGACCCTTCGAGATTTTGAAGAAGGTAGCCTCAGTGGCTTATCGACTTGCACTACCTCCGACTTTGGCTGATGTGCACGATGTCTTCCATGTATCCCAACTGCAAAAGTACGTGCATGATCCAAGCCATGTAGTGAACTTCGATCAGCTGCAGCTGAGCGCTGACCTATCCTACAATGAAGAGCCTATCCAAATTTTGGACAGGAAAGAAAAAGTTTTGCGGAATCGGACAGTGTCTTTAGTCAACGTGCTGTGGCGGAACCATGCTGTCGAGGAGTCGACATGGGAATTAGAGGAAGAGATGCGGGTGAAATACCCTTCGCTATTTGATGATTTTGAGGTAGGACTTTTGCTTTAAGTTTCGAGGACGAAACTTTTTCTTAGTGGTATATTATGTAGTGTCCCGCTCCTAGCGGTTCACTATGTAAGGCTTGTGGCTTGGCTAACTCGGTCGGAACCGAGTATTGGGGAAACTTACCATCGGCATCGAATCGATCACGAGCAAGTGCATAAGAACCTTTCCAACAAATGGATTGGTTTCTCTTGAAATGCGTCCAAGAGTTTTCTCTGGATATTTTGCTGCTGGTTTTGTTGCTTGGTTTTGATGGATGCTTTTCTGAACGATTTTTGATGATTTGATTCTTGCCCGTTTTCGTCGATTATGCATATCATTCATTCTTGAGAATTCTGAGAGAAAAGAACACAACGAGACGGATTATTAACCAAACTTTTGGTGCCAATGCAGACTGACGCGTGACGGAAGGCTAAGCGTGCAAGTGTTCCTCTCTTTCTCGACGATTCTCTAATTTGGTGAGTGTGGATCTCTGTGGTGGTTTTGTCCCTCTCGCTATTCCTTCATGCCAACTAAATAATTGTCTTGCAACATCCGTTGATCGATATCAAGATGCTAATGCCACAAGTCAATACCACTAAGATGCTAGAGATCGAACATTGAAATGAATTGATTACACTACAATGAACTGAACATTGAAATGATTGAATTGATGCCTAGAATGATGGTTATGAAATGCTAAGAAGGAACATTTTGCCTATTACTTCAAATATTCTATGCACACTGTGTATGTCGAGTCGGACACACATTCGCCTGACCATGGACAACTTGTATACAAGGATTGAGCAATAATTTTCTCGAACGGTACCGGGACGCCGGGACCGATTCGGCCTAGGAGGAAATAATGATGTGCTTTGGAAAAACATGAGTAATGCGAGGCATCATAGAGGCTAGCTCCCTACTGTGTTGTCATCTCATTATCTTGAAGTCCCAAATGCAAATGAATGAATGAAAAGAGTCCATATGGTTTAACAACACCAGTGGTCACATCGTGGGAATGTAGGCTAATCAATGTCTTATGCAGGGGTGGTAAGTTAATTGTTATTATCCTGTATCTTATGTAGGAAAACTGGATTCGGCCAATGGTAATGTAAACATGGTTTCATAATATGCCATGTTATTGGAATTGTGATTTATTCTAAATGTTGCCTGTCCCTAATTTTCATATCTTTAAAATGCTTGTCATTAATAAAATGTTGGTTTAGCTGAGTGGGCCAACGGGGCTCACCAGTGCATTGTTATAATGTGCTGACCCCTCCTCCACAGGTACTGGAGAAGGCTCAGGCGCACGTCCGAATTAAAGCTTTCTGAACTGCTGTTTCCTTTCAAGTTGTTTTTCCCTAAAGACGCACAAAGTATTGCGGAGATTTCAAAGATAGCTGCTTATATTTCAAAGTACTAAAGGGGCATGATGTATGGAACGGGGAATTATTTCATGGCAGCCTATCAGTTGTACTTCTTTTCATGAATCAATGTAGCCGAAATGGTATTTCAAATATTATCGAGAAAAGTTGTATTCTGACTACAATTATGAATAAAATGAGTATTTCTTCTTCCTATATTGTGTCTCAATGTTTTCGCAACTGTGGCTTACTTTCTAATGTTTCAAAATGATATAAATATGCAATGTTCTAGCCTTGTACAAGTGCAACTCCAGACTTGTACGACATCACGCCTTAGCGAGGACGATCGATTCGGCGTGAATCGAAGCAAAGTGAGCGATTCTCCGAATCGGGGCGTGACAGAGCTTGCCAAACTTTAAGCAAACATATAAATGATTTCATGTTGAACTGTGGAAATTATATGGAGAGGAAAGGCTCTTTTTGCAGCAATTTTGCCAAACTTTTACTTTGTGAATGTGGAAATTATATGCCAAACTTTTACTGTGGAAATTATATGCCAAACTTTTACTTTGTGAATGTGCCTTCCTTGGCTCTGTTTGCAGCAATTTTGGTCCTGTGGACTAGTGGGAATGACTATGGAAATTTTGAATCATCGAAATTTAGTCTGTTAGCTAGCCCACCCTATTCCAAAATCCTGGCTCCGCCCCTGCGGACTGGCCTGCGCGTATCGATACTATGGTCCCGGATCGGACTTCCATTTGCTGAACCCCACCACCCGAGAAGTATCGAAGCTTCCAAATTTATATGACGGTCATCTAGAACTCGACCGCCGTCTTCTTTCCGTAGGGCTGGGGTTCGATGCGTCCGCCGGAATGTACAAGCTGGTCGGAATAGTCCTTTATATGGGTATCGGTTATGTTGCTGACATCCTCACTGTGGGTGATCAGGAATGGAGGCTCGGCTCGGATCGGTTGCCGATGCCTAATGTATGTTTATAAGGAACTCTGGTATGCCTACACGGAGTCCCACATTGGAGTGCATACAAACGAGACTGTTACGAGAACTTCATCCTCGCGTTCGACATCAAGAAGGAGAAGTTCGAACCATTCATACCGATTCCCCCGGTTTCGAGTCCCTATCCCTACTATGATATTCTCTCCATGGACGTCAAGGAGTGGAGAGGTCACATTTATGTCGGGGTCCATTATCGGGAGTTCAGTCGTGGTGGTCTCGAGATATGGATGCTCGAGGACTACGTAAATCGCGGATGGACCAAGATATGCGACTTCAGCATCCACGGACACTATACGCTGTGTCCGTATATGTTTGACGAAGGGAAATTT
>JANAVB010014600.1:4204505-4304505 GCA_029216955.1 Iris pallida
TAATGATGGCTCGTCACCTCCTTGAAAACGGCCATCATCTCCGGGTCCTTATCTTCCAAGACCTGGATCTCTTCATTCGATGGGAAATATTCCTCGTACGGTTCCGAGCCCCAAGGAAGCTTGGACACTTCGTACATCTCATGAAGGGCCAATCCCAACCCCCACTGGAGTAAAGAAGCTGCCAGTCTGGGCGTTGAAAAGCTCCAAGCGCAAGGAACATCGGCTTATTGAGGTCCACGCCTGCCTGCATGGCCCGAATGGCGGCAGTCAGCCCTAGCTCTTTAAGCTCAACTTTGAACCTGGAAAGCACCCAGGAGGTCAACTCGTCCCACTTTGGGATGTAGTGACACCAACCTTCGACTCTAAAACCAGCTGTCGGATACGTGACCTTCGACGTCAGCATCCGATTTGCAAAAGTGGGGCACTGAAGGGAAACGTGTCATTTGGGACTTCACTATAGATGCTCCCGGGACGCAAAGCTCGGTAACCGAACGAAGAACCAGTTCGTGAAGCGGTCAAGGTGTCTCGCTGGTTCGAGGTGGTGTCAATCGAAAGGGAGCCCCCCAAGGCACCTCCTTGAGAAGGAGTAAGTTCCCAACCATCCTTCTCTTCGAAGCTAGACGATAAAGGCTGTCAATGGCAACTGGCGGTCAACCTGCTGCATGTATAACATCATGCCCTTAGCAGCGAAGAACCAGTCTTCTCTGATCTTCAATATCTTCGCCTCGGAAGAGACTAATCGGTCGCCAAACAGAAACGCAGGCTTTAAGAAGGTCACACCTTCAGAATCAGCAGACTTCAGTTTACGCTCTCCATCATACTCTGGAGGAAAAGCGACAACTGGACTTGGATTTGTAGCATCCTCTCACGAGGTTGGTCCTGAAGGATAGCATCCTTTGCAGGGTTGCACCGCCTCATCAAAAACTCCCATCTGGCAAAGAGAAGCGTCCAGAAGGACCTCATTCAACAAAGGGATGTCATCGACACTGGCACGACAAAAGTGGAAGTCAGGCAAAAAGACAAAATATGTCAAGCAGACTGGCGCATTGCCAGGGTATGAACCCATACGCATCTGCTTCGGCGCATCATCAGGGCATAGGCCCATGCGCGTCAACATGTCTCGGCGCATCATCAGGGCGTAAGCCCATGCGCGTTGGCATTGGAGCGTCGGCGCATTATCAGAGCGTGAGCCCATGCGCGTCAGCAAAGGCTTCGGCGCATCTTCAGGGAATAAAACCCATGCGCGCCAGCCATTAAAACCTCGGTGCATGATAAAGGTATAACCTATGCACGTCGGCAGGACAGAACCTCGGCGTATCATCAAAGACCAAAGTCTATACGCGTCGGCAGTTAGGGCACAGGGCCCAAAGCAGAGACGAAACCCACCTGTCACCTCAGGACGAACGTCGGCAAGAGGCGCAAGAGTGATAGGTACATCCTCATCGACAGACTCCTTCGCTTTCTCCTTCCCCTTGCCGGCAGCGCCGCGAGGAGTTGGGAGCCATTCTCTCGAAGAAGGAGAAGTTAGGGTTTTGAAGAAGAAACTCTAAAGAAGCAGAGGCACAGAGAAGAAGAACCCTTTCTCTCTCCGACCTTACCTATTATAGGGCATGGTCGCACGCGTGAACAGATGACGTGTGATCTCAGCCGTCGCCTCGGGTTCTGTGCAAGGATAGCAGCAAATAAAGACCAAAAGATCATCATTAATCTTTTCGGTTACCGAGGCACCACCATCATTAACTGAGAAGAGCATGCGCCCGAACAGGCATGCGCCCAGAAATCATGCGCCCTGACCTCCATGCTTCTTATTCAAAGTATTCCAAAACTTATTCAAAAGTTTTGAAAACTTTGAAGGGGGTCTTGTAGAAGCATGGAATTTCACAACCAGAAAGCCCATGCGCCAGACACTACATGCGCCAGAACTCAGACGAAGAACTTCACAGCAAAGTCAATAACTATAGACATTTGAAGAAGGACTTTTTATTTATATAAAAGTCTATTACATGTCTAGAAAAGGTTGTACAAAGGAGAATTTCTAAAGGAAGAGCCTAAGTCTACAGCCAGCGGCCACCATGCGCCTTCAGATAAGCGCAGCGGCCACCATGCGTCTCAGATAGGCGCAGCATCACTATGTGCCACCAATGAGGCGCAGCAGATATCATGCGCCTCCATCCAGGCGCTCCCATCATCTCTTCAGCAGCTCAGTTATGTGCATCCCTTCAGCCAAATTCTTCCAGCCAGGCTCACCTGGCCGACAGAGCCCAGTTATGTGCCGCTCTTCCAACCAAGCGCCCGATAAATGCTTCGACACAAAGCATTTAACCCTCTGGCTGGAACCAAGAAGAGAAGAGCACCGCAAATGCTGTGGCCAGGGGAGGCTTCGAAAGAGCCTCCAAAGCCGAAGGAAGACCGTGATCGAAACCACGGCTAAAGGAGCAGCTTTCGACACGATCAAAGTCGGGAAACCCCACTTTGCAGGAAGAGAGAGCCTTGCACCGCCATTCGATCTACGGCTCTTCCGGAATAACGGAGACGAGGCTCGAGCATCCCTATCTTTGGATGCAACAGGCACCCGCCTGCCTCAGAAGCCCTCGACTCCGTCTTTGGATGTAACAGTCACCTTCAAGTGCATCAAAGACAACACAGCGTCTCATCTTCACCCTAGGGAGCACTTCGTCGGCAGAATGCCCGTATGTTCAAGTTCATATTGGAAGTACGTGAGGGATGAGAAGCAAATCTTCTCTCCATGCCACTATTTATAGGCCGGGCAGATCAAACCCACGCGCCAAGTGGATGGCCCTCCGAATTCCGTGCAATGAATTTACATTAAATGGATGAACCGGACGCCTCGAATTCAGCCAAACGGCTATTTATAGCACTCGAAGAGCGAGACAGCCGCATCATTAAAAGACATGTCCGATGCGCCAGCCAGATAGCGCATCACACGGACGCGCCCTTCGGCATTAGGCGCATCACAGACGCGCCCTACAGTACTCGGCGCATTATAGAGGATGCGCCCCCACACATCTCCATACCGAGTGGAAGCCAACCGACGCGCCCACTCAGCTGTCCATCGAACGTCACCAACATTAAATGCTGAATGACAGAGTTGGCAGCACGCCTCCCAAAGTCTGAACAGTTGACAGCTTTATTCAGAAAACGAAGCGTCGGCAACGTCAGCATCATCATGACTCTATTTCCGACGGCTACTGCCACGTGGCCACCCGCATGTGCCTCTACGACCATGCGTCCACACCCGCATGCGCCTCTACGACCATGCGTCCACACCGCATGCGCCTCTACGACCATGCGTCCACACCCGCATGCGCCTCTACGGCCATGCGTCCAAACCAGCATGCGCCTCAAAAGCCATGCGCCCCAGACTGATCTCTGATCCCGAAAGACAGAAGGAAAGTCGCCTGCATGCGCCTCAAAAGCCATGCGCCCCAAAGTGGTTTGTAACTCCTAAAGGTTATGAGCCGCAGCCTCCACCTGCGCCCAATCCGAGGCGCAGTTCACCAGATCACTCCTCTCCACCAAATCTGAGATCTTCGAACCATGAGTCGACGACACGTGTCTTTTGACTCAACTCGTCCAAGATTTCAGCAACGGAAAGATCTTCTCTCTGCTACGTGCCGGCTCACAACACAGTATGAAGAGTTCTCTCCCTCGATCAGGGCGCAGCATCCGTGCGCCTCCATCAGCAACCTCCACGTGGCATCCCCACACCGGCGTATCCTGCATGTGCGCATGAGCAGCCAGCCTGCAAAACTATAAATAGAAGGATCATCTCCTTCACACACAGAGAGGCAGAACATAAGACTCACAGAGAATCCATAACAGAGAATCACCGGAGAGGCAGTTCTAGACACTCAACGTCTTCCTCCTCTCAGCAAGCTCCAGCACCCAGAGCAATCAACACCTTCAGAGAACCGATAACCGCCGTCAGCCAGTCAACGGAGTCAACGCATTAGCACTCGCTCCATTGGCACTAAGGACCCAGCTTAAACAAAAGTGTACTCCTAGGACTACATCTAAGTCCTATATTGTATCACTGTTCTGTTTGTATTAAGATTTCAATCAAAACAATTTTAATGGCAAACAAACCACGCCCTGGAACTCACTCAAGTGATCCGAAATAGACGCCCCATCCTTGTACCGCAGACCCATCATCGTTCGGATCAGGAATAACTTGTTTACCCCGGTCTTCTTCGCATACAAGGATTCCAGCTTATCCCACAACGTCTTCGCGTGCTCAATATTGGCAACGTGATTGTACACGTTCTTATCAATAAACTGCCGTATGTACCCACACACCTGTATGTGCTCGAACTTCCAGTCCTCCTCGGATTTATCACTGGGCCTCTCGGTTGCAAACACAGGTAGATGCAGCTTCTTGACAAATAGCAAATCTTTCATCTTGCTCCGCCAATAATGATAGTTTGTGCCATTAAGATTCACCATGCGCACCGGTTTCGCGTCCATCTCTCCTCTCTGGTTCCTCTGTCAACTCCTGACACCCTTTGAACCCAAAGCTCTGATACCACTCTGTTGGAAAAGAAACGCGGAAACCTTTTCCCAAACCGGAGAGTACCTACGAGAGGACCGAGCAATACAACGCACGAACCCAAAAACAAACACACAAAACAATCCACGCAGACACAGAGAATTTTTGACGTGGAAACCCTTGCGGGAAAAAACCACGGGACGATCGGAGTCCAACCCTGAGAAGCCTCCACTAATGGAATAGAAGAATTACACCCTCTACAAACTCCTCCCGATCCAAATCGGATCCCCACAACACTCAGAGACAAGAACAATGATCACAAGGCTACGAAGAACGAGAACGACGAGTAGAGATTACCCGAAACACGATCTCCTTCGAAAACGACCTTCAATCCTCCGTCTTCTTCTCCGAAGTTGTAATGGCACTCTTGCCTCCTTCACTCTCAAACTTGTGTTGTCCAATGCGATAATGAGTTAGGGTTGAGAAAACTCAATATATCTCCCTAATCCCATAACTAACCTGGACCGTTGGATTAGATCCAATGATGAAAACTCATCCTGAAATCCGCTTCAGCCCCCCGACACACAGAGTTCGGCCAGAACTCTGTGTGGGGCAACCAGCACTGGATGGCCAAACCCTGGAACGGCCAGACCGAGTTCGGCCAGAACTCGGCCTGGGACCGAGTTCGGCCCGAACTCGGCAGACTTGGTCCAGAACCCCCTTTGGGGCAGCAGCAGCAGTAACAACTACTCCCGAGCTTCTCCGACATCGGACGGCGCTCGTCGCACTCCGGGATCTTCTCCACATAGGTTGGGAATCCCACCCACTCCAACACGTAGTACATTCGTGTATACGAAGAACCTGCCATTTATCAAATCTCATCTCTCTTATATTTTATGATAGAGGAAGCTACAATTAACCGTATCATACGCAAGTCCAAATGCTTTATTGCTTCCTGGCCTATTGAACTTCCGTACTAGTTCATGTGTCGGTAAATAATTTTCTGATACGAGAGGCGGAGGCGAGAATTATATCATAAACTATGAAAATGCTGATACCCTGAAATTTGGGGGTAAATATCATAAACTCAAAAGCAATGATTTTGGAGTTGTGAACAAGTCCAATTTTACATTATATATATATATATATATTTATATATTATTATATTTTTTACATTATATATATATATATATATTTTAATATATTTGAAAGACAATATATTGATCACCTATGTGAAGTCCAACCAGGGATGGCCTGTAAACTACAAAAGGTCTTGTCTGGCCTAAAACAATCACCAAGGACATGGTATGCTAAGCTCAGTTCAGCTCTTGTAACGAATGGTTTCAAAAGAGTGTCAATGATTCGTCATTATTTGTTAAAAAGAAGGAGAGTCATGTAACAATTGTACTTATATATGTTGATGGTCTTATCATAATATGGAACAATGAGGAAGAGTTCAAGGAACTCAAATCTCATTTGCAGCAACGATTCGCTGTAAAGGACTTAGGGAGCCTAAAATATTTCCTATATGGAGATTGCCTAATCACGTAAAGGTTTATTTCTTAACCAACGTAAATACTGCTTGGATTTGCAAAAAAAAATTGAAAAACTTGGGGCTAAAGCAGTTCCAACTACTGTAGATACATCTATTAAATTAAGTTTCGAAGGTACACCTTTACAGGATATTGGGCAGTTCCAACGTCTACTAGGGAGACTAAATTATCTACTATTATCAATTCTACAAAAGACTGGATCTTAAGAGAGAGGTTCCACAATCCTGTAAATTGGTTTATTCTAATTTATGTTTAAGAGTTTGTATCTTATTTTTTTTAATAGTTATATTTTTTAATTTTTCTCTTAAAAGAAGAAGGAAAAAAAGGGGGGGAAGAAAAAGAAGAGAGAAAGAGAGAATAAGTTCCATGTGTGCTAATATTAAGATTAATAAACAAAAATATAATATTACCATGCACTCAAGTTGTATCATTATGTCCTGATCCCGGATCAGACATTTGAATAATGGGTGCCCATGAGACAAATTTTTTTTTTAATAAAAGGTTGGTTTATATCCCTGCATTTTTTCGAAATTGGCTATTGGGGTACATCAGAAAATCTATTTTACTTTTGGATTTGTACACCCAAGAAAGTGTGAAATCTATTTCTTATCTGCTAAATGTGAAATACATATGCTTTTAGATTTCATGTTAGTTTTTCTCTCATGCAGCTGACTTTTGATGTTTGCATTCATAATAATTTTTATTTTAGAATTGTCAAATTCAAACTTCCATATTTTGATGTTAAATATTAAAAAGGTAGAAAAGTAAAATTGATTAATTATAATAAGAGAAAAACCAATTAATTATCTACCTAATCTGTTAATGATTTATTAATATTAATTATTTTATTTTAAAATTTAAGTATTATCGATTATATCAAAAAACTATTTTATTAAGTTATCATAATATATTAAATAATATTAATATTGTACATTATTTTGATGTGCCTCTACTCTATTTTGAAGTATCGTGATATGTTTGATATATTTTCGTATGCGTCCGACGACACGACCTTTTTTTATAGCTTTATATTGTGCTTCATAACTAATTATGTAAAAACACGATGTTAGATTGATTAGATTATTTGATTAGATTATTTGTAATTTAAATATGGTAATATGGTCCATAAGCCCAAATGTAGACACTATATATTGTAACAAACCCTAGCAATGAGAGGAAGGCATTATTATTTCCTACATGGTATCAGAGCCTCCCGAAAAAAAAAAACCTAGCCGCCAGACTCTACATCTCCCTTCCCCTCCCGGCTCCGATTGAGCCGTCCACCGATCCGCGACAATCCGCCGATTCTCGCCGTACGCGCCCGCCGCCATACGCGCCGACCCGCCGCCGTACGCGTTGATCCGCGCCCGACCTGACAGCGTCGATCCGCGCCCGACCGTACCGATTTGCGCGTCTGACCCCGTACATCAGCGGCCGGTTCGTCAGAGTTGTACAAATTTTTGTACACCCGACATCCGCTCGCCCCTTCGCGCCAGATCCGGCGCCCTTGATCGCGACCGATTCGCCGTCGACCCCGTCCATCAGCGGTTGATTCGTCGGAGTTGTACAAAATTTTTGTACACCCGACATACGCGATGGCAGATGATGCTGCGTCCAGCTACTCCGTCGCGACTGGCGGTGGCGGTGCACACAACCCAAATTATCCTAATCCGAAGGATCCATATTTTTTGAGTTCTGCTGATCAACCAGGAAATATCATTACTCCTATTATTTTTCGTGGACCGAACTATGCTGAGTGGTCTCGGTCGATACGTCTTCCCTGATCTCTAGGCAAAAGATCACTTTTCTGGAGGGTACTGAAGTCAAACCTGTTAATGATGCTAGCAAATTGCTTGATTGGAGATGCGTGCAAGCACTATTGGTTCAATGGGTTCTTAATACCATTGATCCGTCTCTGAAGAAATCTTTGCCGTACTTTGAAGAGGTTTATCCATTGTGGAACTTGTTGGAGAAAAGATTTGTTGTTAGCAATGGCACTCGGAAGCAACAAATTAAGGTAGATTTGGCTAAGTGTAAACAGACGGATTCGATGTCTGTGGAAACCTACTTTGGAAATTTGCAGTCTTTGTGGGATAAACAAGCTGCTTATTTCCCATTGCCTTCTTGTACCTGGGGTGAACTTGCTGCAAAGCTACAGGATATGAGGGATGAAGACCACTTTCAGGACTTTATGTATGGGTTGAATGCTGAGTTGTATGGTCATACCCGATCTAATCTTCTGGCTCAGGATCCTCAGCCAAGTTTAGGTCAGACATACCAGACAGTCCGTGAGAAGGAGGATATACGAAAATCTCAGGTCCAATCCGCTACTGAGGAGGTGATGGCGCTGGCTATCAAGACTTCACTTCGTATTTCTACTACTTCTATTAGTAGAACCTCAGATTCCAGGGACAAATCAGGTATAATCTGTACTCATTACAAGAAAATAGGTCATGATGTTGCCACTTGCTTTGCCAAGATTGGCTATCCAGAGAGGTGGGAGACTCGTCCTCGGCGTGAGGGAAGACGTGGTGCTGGTGGTGGCAGAGGCCCGACACCACCTTAGAGAAGTGATGGGGGACGTGGTGCTGGCGGAGCAGGGGTGGTTCATCATGTCGCCGCTGTTGATCATGGTGTCCCTGCTGGTCTTGCTGGGAGTTCGGCAAATATGATGCATGGAGGGTATCCTTCACCACTCTCAGGTGAACAATGGCAGAAACTTATGAGCTTATTGGGTAACGACAGTTCTTCCAACCTTGGTTCTTCAAACTCTGATCGTCTGATGGGTAAGAATTCTTCTGTTCCTTGGATATTTGATACTAGGGCTACTCTTCATGCGACAGGCTCTCGTGACTGTTTAGTTGATTGCTTTGAGGGCTCGTCCTTCATGTGATTTTGCCTGATGGGAGCACTATTGAGGCTGTTCTGAGAGGAAAAGTATTTTTGACTGCTTCGTTGGTATTGACGGATGTTTATGTTCCGACATTGACTTGCAATTTGATCTCTGTCTCCCAATTGATTGGTGCCAGAAATTGTGATATGTTATTTACTCCTGATTTTTGTTTTGTTCAGGACCGAAGTACAAGAATGGTGATTGAAGCAGGTGAACAACGGGGTGGACTTTACTTCTTAGGGGAGGTTCCAGCTTCTTTGGCTTCGGTGATCCTGGCATACAAAGAGAGTGATTCCAAGGCTTGGCATAGTAGACTGGGGCATCCTTCAGATAAAGTAATGCAGACTTTACCTTTTTCTCTAGTAGTGTTGTGTTTTCTCATAAGGCTTGTGATATTTGTCATCAAGCTAAACAGACTCATGATGCCTTTCCTGATAGTAGTAGTCGTGCTTCAAGATGCTTTGAACTTATACACTGTGATCTTTGGGGACCATATCGTATTTCGTCATCTAATGGGGCACGATATTTTTGACTTTGGTGGATGATTTTTCTAGAGTTGTTTGGTTATTTTATTGACGGATAAGTGTGTGTTTATTCTATGTTTCTTAAATTCATTGCTATGGTGAAGCGTCAGTTTGGGGCTGATATACGTCGTGTGCCGAGTGACAATGGCACTGAATTTAATTGTTTACGAGATTATTTTTTATCTCAAGGTATCTCGTTCCAAACATCCTGTGTTGGGACACCTCAACATAATGGAAGGTTGGAAAGAAAACATCGACATATTTTAAATGTAGCCAGGGCATTGAGATTTCAGGGTTCTATTTTCGTAGATTTTTGGGGGGAATGTGTTCTGGGTGCATGTTATTTGATAAATAGAACCCCTTCTAGTGTCTTGCATTTTAAGTCTCCTTATGAAGTTTTATATGGTTCGGCTCATTCGTACGATCATCTACGTATTTTTGGTTGTCTGTGCTATGCGTATGATTTGAAATTCTGAAATGATAAATTTGCTAGCATGAGCAAAAAATGTATCTTCGTTGGGTATCCACTTGATAAAAAGGGATGGAAACTGTATGATTTGGAGACTGGTAAATTTTTTGTGTCCCGTGATGTTACTTTTTATGAAAAAGAATTTACTGGGTGTGGATATGCTAGCGAGATGTCTTCTGCAACACGCAATACATCGGTTGAGGTGCCGGGAGACGATATAGAGACTTTTAGGATGGTGCCAGCTACGGTTGCTGAGGCCGGAGTGGTTGCTGGTGGCTCGGCACCGGGTAGCGAGGATGCACAGGTAGATGCAGAAGTATTGAAAGGAGAGTCCGCTGGGGGTGATGCGGATACTACTGATGATACAGGAGATACAATGTTGCTAGAGGTGCCCGAAGAGGTAGTATTGGGAAGAGGCATGAGAAAGAAATCACAGCCAGTGCGCTTACAAGATTTTGTGACAAATGCTATTCGAAGTAAAAGTTCCCCCTTCACCACAGTTCATCTGTTCCCGTCACTTCCTCAGGTACTTCGTATCTTCTAACACAATTTCTAAGTTATGACATATTTACTGCTGGACACAGAGATTTTCTTGCAGCTATCACTGGAGGTGTTGAGCCTACTTCATATCGCCAGGCCTCGCGAGATTCGGGCTGGCGTGCGGCTATGCAAACTGAAATACGGTCTCTGGAAGATAATGGGACATGGAGTCTTGTCGATATGCCTCCTAGAAAGAAAGCATTGGGAAGTAGATGGGTGTACAAAATAAAGTACAAATCCAACGGCAGTATTGAGCGCTTAAAGGCACGGCTGGTTGTGTTCGGTAATCATCAGGTTGAGGGGATCGACTATTCAGAGACATTTGCCCTGGTAGCTAAGATGCCTACAGTTCGGACATTCTTGGCTGTTGCAGATGTGAAAGGATGGACTTTGCACCAGATGGATGTATACAATGCTTTTCTTCATGGAGATCTGACAGAAGAAGTGTATATGAAGTTGTCGCCAGATTTTTTGCATAGTGAACCCAACAAATTGTGTCGCCTGCGTAAGTCACTATATAGATTGAAACAGGCACCACATTGTTGGTTTGCTAAGCTTGCTGCTTCTCTGATATCCTATGGATTTAATCAATCTCATTCCGATTATTCCCTTTTCTCTCTTTTTAAAGCGAAGGTAGAGTTGCATGTTTTGATCTATGTGGATGACATGATTGTGTCTGGTAATGACACAGGTGCTTTAGATGCTTTCAAAAAGTACATTAGTTCTTGCTTTCACATGAAGGACCTTGGTGTGTTGAAATACTTTCTTGGCATAGAGGTGGATCGGAGTGCAGAAGGAATTTCCTTGTGTCAAAGGAAGTATGCTTTGGACATCATTTCAGAATGCGGCTTGATGGGGTCTCGACCTGCTGGCTTTCCCATGGAGCCCAATCACAAGCTGGCAGAATCAACTAGTCCAAAGATGGAGGATGCAGAAACTTATCGGAGGCTGGTTGGGAGGTTGATTTATCTATCGTTTACTCGCCCTGACATAGCCTATGCTGTGCATATCTTGTCTCAATTCTTACAGGAGCCTCGACAAGATCATTGGCATGCTGCTTTGAGAGTTGTCAGATATATCAAACATGTACCGGGACAGGGTATTATTTTGAAAGCTGATTGTGATCTCCGTCTTTCTGGTTGGTATGATTCCGACTGGCTAGTTGTCCCTGACTCGTCGCTCTGTTACAGGCTGGTTGGTGTTTCTGGGGGGGTCTCCTATTTCTTGGAAGACCAAGAAGCAGTCAACTGTTTTTCGATTTTCCGCTGAAGCTGAATACCGATCTCTTGCTGCGCTTGTTTGTGAGTAGAAATGGTTGAAGGAGTTATTGGTTTGTTTGGGCGTTCGCAAGGAGTCTGCTATGTCGGTTTATTGTGACAGTCAGTCCGCCCTGTACCTGGCTCAGAACCCGGTATTTTATGAGCGCAGTAAGCATATTGAGGTGGATTTGCATTTTGTTCGCGATGCTATTAGAGACGGCACCGTAATAGCCTCGCATGTTCCTACTTATACTCAACTGGCTGATATCTTCACTAAGCCCCTTGGAAAGCATGTGTTTGATTCTTTCCTTCCCAAGTTGGGCATTTGTGACTTGCATGCTCCAACTTGAGGGGGGGTGTTAGATTGATTAGATTATATTTGATTAGATTATATTTGTAATGTAAATATGGTAATATGGCCCATAAGCCCAAATGTAGACACTATATATTGTAACAAACCCTAGCAATGAGAGGAAGGCATTATTATTTCCTACACACGATGACATGAACCCATTATGTTTCCAATATGCATCGATGACAGTCAATTTTTTAACATTATACTATTATACTTCCTAACTTATTTTTTATGTAAAGAATAACACAAACACAATACATATTAAGTAAGAATAAATCCAAATAAAATCCAAATTTTAATATTAATAAAATTAATTTATTAACTAGATTTCAATTAATAATTAACTAATTAGTTATTATCTATGGTGAAAAAAATTAGAAGAATAAAAAAAATATATCCAACTAGTGTTGCCACTTCGGAATATAAAAAGAGGACATGGATACATAAAATATTTGTCTTTTCGAAAAAATATGGGAAGTAAAGATTATTCCCACTTTCACACACACACATCTAATCAACTATCAAACACTGAAAATATTCCAAACCTTCTCAAATCTAGTTTATCGTCCCAGTTTCCATCCACCTGCACCTTACCAAACAACCTCTTATAAAGAAAAAAAAGTCCTTATATAAATATTATATAATATATGGGCTCGAGACAAGGCCGATACTAGGGCTGTGCACAATTAAGTCAAACCGACCAAATCGAACCAAGCCAAACCGATTGGTTTTAAAACGAACCGATGGTTCGACTTCAATTTTGTTAAAACCGACCAGTTCGATTCGGTTCACGGTTTGGTTATGCCAAAAATTGTCTAAACCAAACCGAACTGAATCAAATCCTTGTTAAATAATTAGGGTTGGATACGGGTTGTATTAGACTGGTTTGGTTCATTTATTCATTCAACAACAGTGAACAGACATATCAACAGTGATACTCTTTTTTTTAGTGATACTCTTGTTTTGGAGAATACTAATTGAACTGTATGGTGAAATATTATCTTTGCAAAAATAGTATCTTTAAGTATTCTTATAGATGACTGATACAGTGATACTCTTTTTTTTTCAGAAAATGACTGATAGTCTGATTACTGATACTCATTTTTTTCCATAGGTTTTTCAACACTATGAATTAGTTGACACTCGTATGTTTTTTCCATAGGTTTTTTAATAGGTTTGAACTGCATGACACTTTGAAATTCATAGAATGAATTGGTTGACAGTTGACACTATATTGAACTATATGACACTATGAATTGGTTGATACTCATATGTTCAGAACATGAACAAATTGGTTGACACATATTTTTTCCACAGCTTTTTCAATACAGATGACTGATACTCATGTGTTTTTTCCATATGTTTTTCAACCAAAAATAGTATCTTTAAGACTTTTAAGTATTCTTATTTTTTATAGATGATTGATACTCTTTTCCTCCCTTGTCTTTTATTGACTGATACTATGAAATTCATAGTATGTTGGCTTTGGTACCAATTGTTGCACCTATAACAGCAGACCACAAAGAAGCAGGCTCTATTAGTCAGTTTATTAGTCTTGGTTTTTATCAGTTTATTTTTTTCTTTCATGTATGGCTTTATAAAGGCAAATCACTGCCATTTGAAGAGAGACGCATATTAAATGTTATGCTGCAAGTTGCCAACAATAATGTTTCTTTGATGTCGGCATCCAGGTGAACGTACATTTGAACTAGACATCCATGATGGTTTGAGTCTTTGTGTTTGGTAGCTTTCCTTCTTGCTATCTTGCCCCTTTAGAATGGTTTCCAAGTCACTGATATGCACATTTTCATGTATGTTACATATTGGTGTAAGGCTGTAAGCTGCAAGTTGAAATTGATGTTAGTCCCGGGGCTTGATCAAAGATGGAAAAACAGATGCAATCGAGATCTGAGATGTCCCACAAAACTTTGCAGAGATTAAACTCAAGATCTACGATGGTACAAAAAGTCAAATAGACAAATTACAATCTGAAGGAGGGAAAAAGAGAAGAGAAGATCTCTCGTTCTTCCTTGTAAACGTGTTGCAATTGGGACAGAACGAGTTACAATAAAACTAGAGAGAGATGAGAAGAAGAACAATGCTGGGGTGTCAAAACACCGTTGCTCAAAGCAAGATTCGCCCCACACGATCTGCTTCCAGGAACCAGCAAGTTGAAGAACTTGTGGAACGCTCGAAGTCACCTCTGTTCAGACTCCTCGGATGGACTTGCAATGGCGGCAGCACTTCTCTCTCTCTTTCTCCTTTTCTGACTTGTAATTTTCGTAGTACTCACAAAGGAGGCCAGAAGAGAGTATTTATAGAGAGAGGGGGAAACCCTAGCCGCCTCTTCAGTTATGGAAAGATTGAATCAAACCCCAAAAGATAGCAACGAGATTTAATTTAAATCCCACAAAATTAATTCAAATCCCACAAAGATAGGATCTGAATTAATTCAAATCCCACAAAGATAGGATCTGATTTAATCGCATTGATTCAGCCTTTCTATAACTGATTTGTAATCTGCACAGTCAGCGGATCCCTTCATGCGGCAGCAGCAGCAGCCTGGCCGCATGAGCCTAATGGCCGTATGGACCGTACGAGCCGCATGGACCGCATGGACCGCATGAGCCGCATGGACCGCATGGACCGCATGTGCCGCATGTGCCGCATGAGCCGCATGTGCCGTATGTGCCGCATGAGCCGCATGGCCGCATGGCCGCATGGCCGCATGAGGCCGCATATGAGCCGCATGCCGCATAAGACCGCATGGCCGCATATGAGCCGCATAAAGACCGCATGACTGCTGACGTGCTAAGTGCAAAGTGCGCCAACAAATGCCACATTACGCCTCATGAGCCCATGAGCCCGAGTCCGAGTCCGAGTCGCTAAGCCCCTTTGGGTCTTAGCTCCAAATGGAATTAATCCAAGAGAATGACAAAAGCATTAATGCTTAATCCTTGGAGCCTTATTCTTACCTCCTTGTAAAATCACCCACATGGTTCCCTCCTTAGGGTCACCACCCCATGTGCATCTCTCAACAACACACCCAAGTATATATGTTGAGATAACTCATGGTGCATTTCCGATGTGGGACTAAAATTTACAAGGCATATTGAGAGCAAGCTCTCTCCATGTAAAGAAAGCACCAACAATCTCCCACATATCACAACATATATATGTGTCCAGGGTTGAGCGTTCCCTACAGTAACTGTCCATTTTGCATTAGGATAGATGTCGCTGACGACTTGAATCTTCCCGTATGGGTTAAATAACAATGTGATACAAGAATGGATTACCCCTTGAATTCTGCACCACAATTGTAATTCTTCCCACTTGTGAAACCCATTATTTTGTAATTTATTATTAAATAATGTTTTGGTATTATTAGTATTTCAAAAAAAAATTATTATTATTAATATTACATTTATTAAATATTTTTGAGTGAAAAACGATTTCGAAAATATTAATAACAGGGCTTTTGATTTTCGGACCCAGACCCGAGTTCGAGCCCAGACCCAGGTCCGAGCCCAATTCCTTCTCTATTAAAAACCTGATTTTAGACTTGGTTAAATCTTCAAATAATTATAAAAAAAAATTACTTTGTGCTGGCCCCGAAGGACCAGCATTTGGAGTACGTGACTTTTTCCCTCCCCAACTCATTCTCCACCATACGTTTCCCAACGTTACAACCCAACTCTTCCACTTCCCCCCTCTTATAACTCCCCACAGCATTAAACCCCACTCTCCCCTTTATTACTCAGCACTTTCCCACTCTCCCACGATCTGTCAACTCCTCTACTCCACAAACAGACACCCCACCTTCCTATTTTACTCCCCACGTTCTCCACTTCTCCCATCCTCTAACGACACACCACAGAAGGAAGGAATTCCTCACCCAACTCTAAACACTCTCATCTCTCCCTCTCTCTGGATCTCACATATTCTTTTCCCTCTCTCAATTTTTTCACTTTCCCTAAAGCTCTCCATCTCCCCCCTGGAGAAAGAACCCTACCCGAGCCCTATCCCCCATTCCCGGCCGACTAAAGCCCGCGCCCCGCGGATCTTCGACCGCCGACCGGCGCCGCCCTTCCGGCGAAGCCTCTCCGCGCGACTCTCCCCCGGCCAACCGCCCAGAGCGCGGATCCCCGCGCCGCCCGACCATCTCCGGCCACCCGAAGCTCCGCGGCCCCCTTTCCGGCCAGATCCGCCCCTGAGCGCCGCCTCCAGCGCGCGCAGATCCCCCGACCGCCAGCCGCGCCAACTCCGGCCCTACCCCGCGACCCCGAGGCCGCTGCCTCCCCTGCTCGACGGCGTACCCCGCCGTCCGCGGCCCTTCTCCGGCAGCACCCCGACCGCGTGCCACCACCCCGGCGGAGCCAGCGTTCCGCGGCCCCCTCCCGCGGGTTTCCAGCGCTCTCCGGCGCCCTCCTCGGCGAACCCGAGCCGATCCGTGGCCGTCCGTGCCCGGTCCAGCACCTACCCGTGTCCTGGCTTGCTATCCAGCACTTCCGCACGTGGATTTGGCGCTGCCCGATCCGCTGTCCAGTGCTTCCCGTTCCGCGTTCTTCTGTTCGGCTCCTTCGCGAGTCCCTAAGTTATCCCGCGGCTCACCGACCAACGGATATTGGGTAATTCCTATTAATCAGAGTAGTTCGTCCCTCCCGTGTCGAGTCTATGATGATATCGGTTCCCGGTTTCCCCTTCGGAAATCCGGTTAGCTACGTGGTAGATTCGGTTAGCTACGTTAGCATATTCTGTGATTTTGTCTGCTGAGATTTGTGTGTTGCTGGTTTGATTGCGGAAATCCCGGGTATTTCGGGAAGGTTCTGGTGATTGGAAATTACTCGGTGGTTATATTTTCGGGATTATTATTTGGTTGGAACAATTGCAGGTTTTGTGGCACATTTCCCAGTTTTGGGTTGTCCCGAAATAGAGAAAATGCTGCCCAAATTTTTACAAAACTTTATTTATTTTGATTTCAAATCGGTTTTCGGAAAATGAATTTAAAACTGATTTTCGGGCGACGACCGTACCGGTCTGTGAGCCCTAGCGAAATGCAAACGCACCGGTCCGACCGGGCGTTGAGGTATTAGCTAGATTTGATGATGGACCGAGTCTGAGACTCCAACTTTTATTTTAAATTATTTTATTTAATGTTTAAGCTATTTATTATAATTATTTATTTACTGCACTTTTATTTAATAACTAAAACGTTTCCTCTTATTTTATGTAAAAAGAATTGTACAGGGCATAAGCCCATAACTCTAGGATGATTAGCTGTGCCCATGTATTGCATAGTGTAGATTTTACTTTCTTTTCTGGGTTGATGTTGATTTTTGGGTGGTTTTGGATTGGATGTATAATCGTAGTTAGAGCGTAATCATATAATTAATTAAGAATTAAATAAATGGATAAAATATTAGTAAATAACTAGTTCATGATTTATCACTAAAAGAAACTATATTTTTATAGATATATTACGAAAACACAAAGTTTTCCAAAGATAATCGGTTCTCATTATTATTTCCAAATAATCAAATTAACTGGTCTAATCAACGCACGTAATTTGCGACGTAAACGTTAGCTGTAGCTTAATAACAACTTAAAACCTGACTAGGACTTACTATTAGAGATTGCAACTAGCACACTTAGCCTGGTTTTACAACGGATCTAAGTCGAGTTCTTAACTGTAGGAACTCGAAGATATACCTGACGTTCCTCCTCGGTACCAACTCATCTCTCCAGTCATTTTCCTGAGGCAAGTATAGTTTGTGTTGGTTTTACAGTTATTTTAATAATCGTTTTACTGCAAGTTTAAACCACGATGCAAAACACGAAACTCTCTCGGAGAGTACTGACTGCAACTACTGTACTGATTGGGGACTGGGGGAGTAGTGTAATGAGTATGACCACATCCAAAACTGTATACTGACTGTGTTAGCTTACCCCTCATACACACGGGGATAAGCCATTTCGTATCCATATGATACAACTGTACAACCCAAGCCGGTCATATTCATTGTCTATTCAAAATACACTATTTTACTGCTGAAAACTGGTCATTTCTAAATTGTTTAAAAGTGCATAATTCTATTATTTATTTTAACTGTTTAAAATTAGCATGAATTATACTTTGCTCCCTCCTGACTGGAGACCCAACATTTTAGGTATCACTGATGAGGCTTTGTTCCGGGATATTTCCAAGGTCCCAACTAGAAGAAGAGGATTTCGAGACTGATGAGCTGTTTGCCTAGAGTTTTCTTTTATTCATGATATATGTAGAAAATGGTTTAAGTTGTATCTTTCATTTCATTGTAAAAGTTTAATAAAAGTTTTAAATTTTCGAATGTTGAGTTGTGACAAATATAGTGTTGTTGTATGGTTACCTGCTACTGAACAGCTTACTGCCGCCGTCTCAACAACGGTGCAGGCTGGGTATGATCCGATTCGACCCAAGAAATTGGGACCGGGTCGTGACATGTTTTTAGTGGTGGCCCATGCAGGTCAGAACAACAACTTAGGAAAACATATTTAGAAAAATTAGAACACTAGAACATCAATTTGTCACAACATAGGACCGAAATATATTATAAATAAATATTTTTGCTTGATTATAGACCGGTAGGCTACCTTGCTTGTGTGCGTCCTAAACCTTCCAGAGAATGACCGTTGACCAAATCCTGCTGGCGATGAGGTGTCATCTCCGGATCATACCCCATCTCCTCAACCAAGCCCAGGGTCCTTTCCCTCGTGGCTGTTTGACCGTCCTTATAGTGCATCCAGTGAAGTTTTCCCTACACTGGCGATTCCTACCTCATCTCAAACTTAATTGCATTTCCTTGGTGGAGTATTCATTTTTGTTGCTCCACTAGTACCAGCAATCATCTTCCAAATGATTGCCCTATTTCAAGAAATCCTGGAGTTCCAGAAAGCTCAAGATGAAGCCCAGCAGGAACAGATGAATATCACGAGAGAAGACATGAAGAACGTCATGATGTAGCCTTAGTTATCCCCAACCAGGTTAGAGCAGAACTTTTGTCCTAGGAAGGATACCCTTGAATCTAGAAGATATTTGGGTCCCATCAAGTACTCTACTTTCCGGCAGCCTTGTCGTAAGAAGCTATGGGCTTGTAACTATTGCAAGAGGCCTGGTCATCAGACCGTTAGTTGCCGCAAGAGATTGGAACAATGTTTGGCATGTGGATCTGCTGAACATCGGGTAAAGAATTGCCCCTTATTTTTCTATCGTACCAGAGTACCTATTTCAGTTACACCTGTTATGCCGCAACGTAGGGACTCTCTTCCCATCCAACAGATCTTGCTTCCTACACCCGCTGCAGGAAGGCATGATGCAGACTCGAAGATCATAGAAGATGAAGGACCAGATCAATGAAGGCTCTAGGATTTATTCAGGATGGAACTTCACCTAAGGGAACACCTATCTTGTTTGTACCCAAGAAGGATGGAACAACGGATGTGCATTGATTACCAGACACTAAAGAACAAGTACCCTCTGCCCGAATCGAGGATCTGTTTGTATGGAGATAGGGTGTTTCGAAGTTCGACTTAAGATCTGACTACCATCAAATCAAGGTCAGGAAAGAGGACATTCCAAGACGGTGTTCAAACACCAAGTATGGGAAGTTTTCTTTGGTCAGGACGTTAGACTGACAAATGCTCCTGCTGTGTTCATGAATCTCATGAACAGAGTTTTTCATGAGTATTTGAAATCAGTTTATCTTCTCCATCGATAACATTCTGATATATTTGAAGACTGAAGAAGAGCATGAAGAACATCTGAGGAAAGTTCTGGGAACTTTGAGGAAAAAGAAGTTTATGGTAAGTTATCTGAACGTGGATTTTCTTTGACAAAGTGGATTTTTGGCCATGTTGTCAAGAGAAGAAATTTCGATGGAAGATAGCTGTTGTTGAAGAGTGGTATACCCCAAGTTCAATTCGGAAGATTCTTGAACTTGGCCGGCTACTACCAGAAGTTCGTGAAGGATTTCGCCAAGATTGCTGAGCCGATGACGAAGCTCACTTGGAAGGATGAAGAGTTCATCTGAACGAAAGTTTGCCAGGCGGCATTGAGGAGCTGAAGAAGAGACTTACCACTACACCAATCCTTGCGCTACCCGCAGGAACCGGTGGTTTCTCAATTTACAGTAATGTCTCTGGAAAAGGACTGGGTTGCGTTCTTCAACAACATGGGAAAGTAATTGCTTACACATCTAGGCAACTACAGACTCATGAGAAGAATTATCCCACACCTAATATTGAAATTTGCTGCAATTATCTTTACTTTGAAGCTATGGAAGCATGATTTTTATCGAAAGGGAGTGAAAATATGTACGGACTGCAAAAGTCTGAAATATGTCTTCACTCAGAGAGGGCTGAATGTTAGACTGAGAAGATGGCTGAAGCAGATGAAGGATTTCGACATCAACCTGCAGTACCATTCAGGTAAGGTAATGTGGTCGCTGATGCACTTGGTCGATACTGATGGCGAAGTTCTTAACCAAGGACTAGCACCTGCTAGAAGACATCGAGAAGTTTGGACTGGAGGTTATATACTACCTGGAGATAGAAGGACGGAGCTGGATGCTGATTCAGTATTGATGAAGTTCGAGGCTGAGGGAAAAAAATCAAGAGAACGTAGTTTCAAAACGAAGCACTTTGCAGGCTTAGAGATCAAGTAGTGGCAGGAACACTTGAGGGTTTCTAAATTGATCAGCATTGGAACTCTGAAGAATGGTACGAGACTTTGTGTATCGGCTGACAAACGGAGGAACGAGTTGATGAAAGAAATGCACCAGTCGCAGTATTCCATAAATTCAGGAGATAATAAGATGTATCGGAATATGCCTCCATTGATTGGTGTTATGGAATAAAGAAGGACAATTCCAGGTATGGGATTAGATGTGAATTTGTCAACATGAGGAATTTAGCAAGAGAACAACAAGTTTGTTGCAGCCGCTGGACAATTCGGAGTGGAAGTAGAAGCATATAACAATGAACTTTGAGTAAGGATTGCCGTGTTCCCAAGGAGGGAAGGGCACCAAGTGGATTATAATAAACCGACTGACTAAGTCAGCACACTTTATTTTTCTTCAAAGTTGGTTTATCCACTAAGAAGTGGGCAGCATTGTACGAGAGGCACATCTACCGGATTCATGGAGTACCGCGGGACGAGCAATCAGAGAGGTCAATCCAGACGCTTGAAGATGTATTGAGATTTTGCGTCTTGGAATTTGGTAGGTCTTGGGAAGACCAAATTGCATTTGGTGAAGTTTCTCCTACCAGAGGAACAATCAGTTTTGACGGAGCTGGAAATTGAGGCCAGGTACATCAGGCCATTTGAAGTTTAAGACGAGTTGGAAGTAGCGTACTAGTTAGCTCTACCAGCTAATCTTGAGAGTGTGCAACGTCTTCTACGTCACAGCTCAGACGCTATATTTCGGATCCGAGTCACATTTTGGATAATTCAGAGCTCAAGTTTGGACTCAACCTTTCAGTGCCAGAGAAACCAGTTGCAAGCGTAGTCAGATGTGAGAAGAAGATCAGATTTTTTAGCCATCATTTAAACTCCTACTTCTTATCTTTTCGTTCTAAACTTGACTGATGCTGCTAAGTCAGCCTAGTTTTGCAAGCTATCTCTTTATCAAGCTTGATCATGACGGTATTTTATTGGGTGCACCCACTAATATATTGTCTAATCAGGACCGGTGTATGATGGTCTGATCAACCTCGTGTACTTTGGTTCGCTTTTGTATTCTTTCTGCATGGATGTCACCATAAATGAAACTTGTCCCTAAACCGTCTCATCCACGACTGTCTTGAAAATTCTTATTGTTGGACCTGAGTTACGGGTGTAGTACCCGTACCTGTTTGATTCTCCTACCCTGCCTTTAATTTCGAGGACGAAATTTTCTAAGGAGGGAAGATTGTGAAACCCATTATTTTGTAATTTATTATTAAATAATGTTTTGGTATTATTAGTATTTCAAAAAAATTATTATTATTATTAATATTATATTTATTAAATATTTTTGAGTGAAAAACGATTTCGAAAATATTAATAACAGGGCTTTTGATTTTCGGACCCAGACCCGAGTTCGAGCCCAGACCCAGGTCCGAGCCCAATTCCTTCTCTATTAAAAACCTGATTTTTAGACTTGGTTAAATCTTCAAATAATAAAAAAAAATTTACTTTGTGCTGGCCCGAAGGACCAGCATTTGGAGTACGTGACTTTTTCCCTCCCCAACTCATTCTCCACCATACGTTTCCCAACGTTACAACCCAACTCTTCCACTTCCCCCCTCTTATAACTCCCCACAGCATTAAACCCCACTCTCCCCTTTATTACTCAGCACTTTCCCACTCTCCCACGATCTGTCAACTCCTCTACTCCACAAACAGACACCCCGCCTTCCTATTTTACTCCCCACGTTCTCCACTTCTCCCATCCTCTCACGACACACCACAGAAGGAAGGAATTCCTCACCCAACTCTAAACACTCTCATCTCTCCCTCTCTCTGGATCTCACATATTCTTTTCCCTCTCTCAATTTTTTCACTTTCCCTAAAGCTCTCCATCTCCCCCCTGGAGAAAGAACCCTACCCGAGCCCTATCCCCCATTCCCGGCCGACTAAAGCCCGCGCCCCGTGGATCTTCGACCGCCGACCGGCGCCGCCCTTCCGGCGAAGCCTCTCCGCGCGACTCTCCCCCGGCCAACCGCCCAGAGCGCGGATCCCGTGCCGCCCGACCATCTCCGGCCACCCGAAGCTCCGCGGCCCCCTTTCCGGCCAGATCCGCCCCTGAGCGCCGCCTCCAGCGCGCGCAGATCCCCCGACCGCCAGCCGCGCCAACTCCGGCCCTACCCCGCGACCCCGAGGCCGCTGCCTCCCCTGCTCGACGGCGTACCCCGCCGTCCGCGGCCCTTCTCCGGCAGCACCCCGACCGCGCGCCACCACCCCGGCGGAGCCAGCGTTCCGCGGCCCCCTCCCGCGGGTTCCAGCGCTCTCCGGCGCCCTCCTCGGCGAACCCGAGCCGATCCGTGGCCGTCCGTGCCCGGTCCAGCACCTACCCGTGTCCTGGCTTACTGTCCAGCACTTCCGCACGTGGATTTGGCGCTGCCCGATCCGCTGTCCAGTGCTTCCCGTTCCGCGTTCTTCTGTTCGGCTCCTTCGCGAGTCCCTAAGTTATCCCGCGGCTCACCGACCAACGAAAATTGGGTAATTCCTGTTAATCAGAGTAGTTTGTCCCTCCCGTGTCGAGTCTATGATGATATCGGTCCCCGATTTCCCCTTCGGAAATTCGGTTAGCTACGTTAGCATATTCTGTGATTTTGTCTGCTGAGATTTGTGTGTTGCTGGTTTGATTGCGGAAATCCTGGGTATTTCGGGAAGGTTCTGGTGATTGGAAATTACTCGATAGTTATATTTTCGGGATTATTATTTGGTTAGAACAATTGCAGGTTTTGTGGCGCATTTCCCAGTTTTGGGTTGTCCCGAAATAGAGGAAATGCTGCCCAAATTTTTACAAAACTTTATTTATTTTGATTTCAAATCGGTTTTCGGAAAATGAATTTAAAACTGATTTTCGGGCGACGACCGTACCGGTCTGTGAGCCCTAGCGAAATGCAAACGCACCGGTCCGACCGGGCGTTGAGGTATTAGCTAGATTGATGATGGACCGAATCTGAGACTCCAACTTTTATTTTAAATTATTTTATTTAATGTTTAAGCTATTTATTATAATTATTTATTTACTGCACTTTTATTTAATAACTAAAACGTTTCCTCTTATTTTATGTAAAAAGAATTGTACATGGCATAAGCCCATAACTCTAGGATGATTAGATGTGCCCATGTATTGCATAGTGTAGATTTTACTTTCTTTTCTGGGTTGATGTTGATTTTTGGGTGGTTTTGGATTGGATGTATAATCGTAGTTAGAGCGTAATCATATAATTAATTAAGAATTAAATAAATGGATAAAATATTAGTAAATAACTAGTTCATGATTTATCACTAAAAGAAACTATATTTTTATAGATATATTACGAAAACACAAAGTTTTCCAAAGATAATCGGTTCTCATTATTATTTCCAAATAATCAAATTAACTGGTCTAATCAACGCACGTAGTTTGCGACGTAAACGTTAGCTGTAGCTTAATAACAACTTAAAACCTGACTAGGACTTACTACTAGAGATTGCAACTAGCACACTTAGCCTGGTTTTACAACGGATCTAAGTCGAGTTCTCAACTGTAGGAACTCGAAGATATACCTGACGTTCCTCCTCGGTACCAACTCATCTCTCCAGTCATTTTCCTGAGGCAAGTATAGTTTGTGTTGGTTTTACAGTTATTTTAATAATCGTTTTACTGCAAGTTTAAACCACGATGCAAAATACGAAACTCTCTCGGAGAGTACTGACTGCAACTACTGTACTGATTGGGGACTGGAGGAGTAGTGTAATGAGTATGACCACATCCAAAACTGTATACTGACTGTGTTAGCTTACCCCTCATACACACGGGGATAAGCCATATCGTATCCATATGATACAACTGTACAACCCAAGCCGGTCATATTTATTGCCTATTCAAAATACACTGTTTTACTGCTGAAAACTGGTCATTTCTAAATTGTTTAAAAGTGCATAATTCTATTATTTATTTTAACTGTTTAAAATTAGCATGAATTATACTTTGCTCCCTCCTGACTGGAGACCCAACATTTTAGGTATCACTGATGAGTCTTTGTTCCGGGATATTTCCAAGGTCCCAACTAGAAGAAGAGGATTTCGAGACTGATGAGCTGTTTGCCTAGAGTTTTCTTTTATTCATGATGTATGTAGAAAATGGTTTAAGTTGTATCTTTCATTTCATTGTAAAAGTTTAATAAAAGTTTTAAATTTTCGAATGTTGAGTTGTGACAAATATAGTGTTGTTGTATGGTTACCTGCTACTGAACAGCTTACTGCCGCCGTCACAACAACGGTGCAGGCTGGGCATGATCCGATTCGACCCAAGAAATTGGGACCGGGTCATGACACCACTCATAAAGTGTAGTTACGTGTGCTTCTGGCTGCACATTAAAGGCCCTGTGCCAGCCTGGTTTCAGTGTATAATTTTGGGCGTCTACAAGTTTACCCTCAAGAGACGGCCTGATATCTCTTTCCATATACTATAGATGAGTTCTTTATTAAAGAGATATGGCATGAAGCCTTGCGCTTCCTTGCGGTGCTACGCCGCTATGACATGGCCTGAAGCCGAGGCATTACCCCTACCTGGGAACCTCATCGTAGTGTCATACTACTGTAGCATGAGGTCACAAGCCTCTTTGTAGTGCCAAACTACCCAGCATGAAGCCTAAGGCTTCCTTGCGGTGTTACACCGCAACGACATGGCTTGCAATGCCGAGGCTTTATCCCTACCTGGGTACCTCATCGTGGTGTCGTGCCACTGTAACATGGGGCCATCCTCCCCTTTGTAGTGATGTCTACAACTCATTAATTACGTCATACAGCATTAGGCTACCTGCCTATTTGCGGTGCTACGCCGCTATGACTTGGCTTGCAAAGCCGAGGCATTACCCCTACCTGGGAACCTCATGGTGGAGTCACCCCACTGTAGCATGGAGTTTCACTTCTTGTAGTGCTGCTCTACCGTGCTTCCTGTAAAACACACCAGGCATTCACTCTGTTTGAGAACTCATTAAGGCGTTTAAGCCAACCTTCCACAGGATCTGTTTTTTCGCAGAAAATACATAGTAGACAACAGTGGTTATGGGTCCGTATCCCCTCCATGTTCCTGAGAACAAGTACCCACTGTTACCTGATAGTTTCCCAGTCAGTGATCCTCCTTTGAACCAAAAGTTAGATGCCTAGTAGATTTTTCTTTGAACTAATAGCATACAACTTTATGGTAGGATTACAAAGACACACTATCAGAATGCCTTCAAGCCCATTTTACAAGCTGTGTCATCGACCAACTGGCGCTTGAGGCCCTTTGTGAACGGATCTGCCAGGTTCTCCTGACTTCGAACATCAATCACTGTAATTACACCTCTTTTGATAAGATCGTGTACTGCCCTGTGCTTCAACCGCACAGTCCTCTTCTTTCCGTTGAAGAGGTCATTTGATGCCACCGTCGCAGTCGCCTGGTTGTCACAGTATATCGAAATCGCCGGTATCTGAGCCCCAACCACTGGAAGATCATACATGAGCTCCCGAAGCCATTCTGCTTCATCTGCTGCAGTTTTAAGTGCATTGAATTTAGATTCCATGGAGGAACGAGAGAGTATAGTCTACTTCTTCGACTTCCACGATATCGCAGCTCCACCCAAGGAAAAGACATATCCACCTGTGGATCTCTCGCTTTTTACCTCTGAACACCAGCTAACATCACTGAAGCCTTCTACTACTGTCGGATACCCGTTGTAGTACAGTACATATGTCTGAGTCTTCTTGAGATATCTCATCACCCGCTTCACAGCTTTCCAGTGCTCAACCCCTGGGTTGCTTGTGAACCGACTCAGCATTCCCACGGCGAAAGCTATATCAGGCCTTGTGGCAGTAGTTGCGTACATCAAACTTTCGATAACGCTAGAATACTCCAGCTGCCTGACGCTTTCCCTCGAGTTTGGCTTCAGCTTCTGATCACACCTGTATGGCGTATCGATCCCTGGAAGATCCTTATACCCATAGCGTGTGAGCATCTTCTCAATGTAGTGAGATTGTGACAGCGCTACTCCAGTGTCTGTCCGGATGATCTTTATGCCCAAGATGACATCTGCATCCCCCAAGTCCTTCATACTGAACTTGGTTGAGAGGAACTTCTTTGTCTCTGTGACACAGCCTATATCCGTACCTAGGATTAGCATGTCGTCCATGTACAGACAAACGATGACTCCTCTTCCATCAGAGAACTTTGTGTAAACACATTTGTCCGTCTCTCTGACTCTGTAGCCGTTTGACCTAATAACTTTGTCAAACTTCTCATGCCACATCTTGGGAGCTTGCTTCAAACCATATAATGATTTCACCAACTTATAGACTTTTTCTTCAAGACCTTTGACGACAAATCCATCTAGCTGTTGCATGTAAATCTCTTCGGTCAGCTCCCCATTCAGGAATGCTGTCTTTACATCCATCTGATGTATCACCAACTTATGTATAGCTGCTAGAGCGATTAACATCCTGATGGTGGTCATCCGAGCTACTGGAGCGTACGTGTCAAAGTAGTCTATCCCCTGTTTCTGAGAAAATCCCTTGGCTACCAGTCTGGCCTTGAACTTGTCAATAGTTCCATCTGCCTTCATCTTCTTCTTGAAGATCCATTTACATCCGATGGGCTTTTCTCCTTCAGGTAGATCTACCAACACCCATGTGTTATTGGAGGTGATAGAGTCAAACTCGTCATTCACTGCCTCCTTCCAGAAGATAGCATCTCTGGTCTTCATCGCCTCATCATAGGTAAGCGGATCTGCTTCCACATGATAGGTGACAAAGTCATCTCCGAAGTCTTTCGGTCTCCTCGCTCGCTTAGCTGACGGCTCTGCGAGTTCTGGTACAAGAGTTGTTTCATCAACAACAGCTTCTTCTTGGACTACTGGCTCATATGAGATTTCAGTCTCATTTGCACCTACATCATTTTCCGGAATGTCCGAAAGAAAACAATGTTTTTGTCTTTTGCAAACTTGTCTTCAAAGTATTCAGCATCGCGAGATTCGATGATATGATTTGACTCAATATCAAGAAATCTCCGAGCATCACTCTTTTCGGCATACCCCAAGAAGATTGCCTTCGTAGTCCTTGTCCCCAGCTTCTGAATCTTCAGATCTGGAAGCTTCACATACGCCAGACACCCCACACTCGAATGACATTCAAGTTTGGTCTGACTTTGAACCAGAGTTCATAAGGAGTTACGTCCGAAGTTGCATATGGCACTCTATTCAGAATGAAAGTGGCCGTTAATGCAGCTTCTCCCCAGTAGCATTTTGGAAGACCTGCAGTGAGCAGCATAGAATTCATCATTTCTGTCAATGTTCTGTTCTTCCTCTCCGCTACTCCGTTGGATTGAGGAGAATATGGAGCAGTAGTCTCGCATATGCTTCCATATTCTTTGCAGAAAGATGCGAATTCATGAGACCTGTACTCCCCACCTCGATCACTTCTCAACCTCTTGAGTTGTTGTCCAGTCTGCCGTTCAGCTTCGGCCCTGAACTCTCTGAACTTCTCGAAAGCTTCGTCTTTGGACTTGAGCAAGTAGACGAACGCGTATTTTGAGAAGTCGTCGATGAAGGTTATGAAATACTTCATCCCGGCCTTCGTGGAAAAATGTTTGAAGTCACAGATGTCGGAGTGCACCAACTCCAGAAGATCTGTGCTTCGATTGACCCGATGAAAGGGTTTCCTTGTGATCTTCGTCTGAGCACACACTTACACTTCTCCATCTTACCCCCACATTTGGAGATAAGTCCTAGACTAGACATTTTGTTAATTCTTTTACAATAAACATGTCCTAGTCTATTGTGCCACAACTCAAGAGAATAATCAGAAAATACAACTGTATTAATGTCTTCAAACTGGTTAACAAGCTGAATTTTAAACATTCCTTCGGTTTGGTAAGCCTTCCCGAAGTATGTTCCTTTCTTGGACATCACCATCTGACCAGCATTGATGTCCATCCTCAAGCCTGCGTTGCAGAGCAGGCTCCCAGAGATCAGGTTCTTGGCAATCGCCGGAACATGCTTCACACCTTGAAGCGTCAGAGTGTTCCCAGAAGTGAGTTTCAGTTCCACGGTCCCGATCCCCAGAACTTCAGCTTGGGCCTGGTTCGCCATGACAACCTTCTCAGAAATCGGCTGGTACGTGACGAACTATTCCTTGCCTGAACAGACATGGCAAGTCGCTCCAGTGTCTATCCACCAGTCAGAGTCAACCCCCACAGTTGTGACCTGTCTGATCATAGCAACAATGTTAGAAACCAATGAAACCTTATTAGGCTCACCTTTCTCTGATTGTTTAGGCTTAGATCTGCATTCACTCTTGTAGTGGCCTTTCTTGCCACAATTGTAACAAGTCACGTGGGACTTGGTCTTCTGTTGCTTGAAAGAAGGACCCTTCACTTTTAGATTAGTGAAGTCCTTCTTCTTGGGATGAGAAGCCGCCTGCTTCCCCTTGGGATCTCTCGTCTGCACAAGATTGGCTTTAGCCAACTGTTTGGACAGAGTGTCCACCTTCTGTTGGGAATGCATCTCGTCCTCAACATGGATCTCTTGAAGTAGATCTCCCAAGCTAATGTCTAGCTTCTTTCTGTGCATCATTGCATAGAAGGTACTCCATCCAGCAGGAAGTTTTGAGACGATCCCTCCGACGACAAACTTGTCGGAAAGGGGCATCTCTTCGTCTTCCAGTTTCTGACGCAGCTTCAGAAATTCCTTCACCTGTGGCAGCATGGACTTTTCGTCCTGAAAGAGCAATTTGTGATATTTTTCAACCACAAACATTTTGCTCCTGTTCTTGTCTTCTTCATACAGATTTTCCACAGACTCCCATATGTCTCTGGCAAGTTCCTTCTTTGAGTAGGATTCTGCCAGGGAGTCCTCCATAGCATTCAGGATGAGAAGCCTGCAGATGCTATTTTCCCTTCTCCACTTGGCTTGGAGTTTGGTAGCCGTGTTGATTGCGGCAGTAGATCCAGTGTCTGGAACAGAGGGTTCTTCCTCCAACAGAACATGATCAACGTCTTTTAGTTGAAGAGTTAGGTACACCTTTCTCTTCCAGACTTGATAATGCTCTCCATCGAACTTTTCCAACTTGCAGATGTCCGATTGGAGGAGCGAAGCATTAATGTTTTCCATCTACACGGATCTTGCTTTGAGATTGTTAGTCCCGGGCCTTGATCAAAGATGGAAAAACAGATGCAATCGAGATCTGAGATGTCCCACAAAACTTTGCAGAGATCAAACTCAAGATCTACGATGGTACAAAAAGTCAAATAGCCAAATTACAATCTGAAGGAGGGAAAAAGAGAAGAGAAGATCTCTCGTTCTTCCTTGCAAACGTGTTGCAATTGGGACAGAACGAGTTACAATAAAACTAGAGAGAGATGAGAAGAAGAACAATGCTGGGGTGTCAAAACACCGTTGTTCAAAGCAAGATTCGCCCCACACGATCTGCTTCCAGGAACCAGTAAGTTGAAGAACTTGTGGAACGCTCGAAGTCACCTCTGTTCAGACTCCTCGGATGGACTTGCAATGGCGGCAGCAACTCTCTCTCTCTTTCTCCTTTTCTGACTTGTAATTTTCGTAGTACTCACAAAGGAGGCCAGAAGAGAATATTTATAGAGAGAGGGGGGAAACCCTAGCCGCCTCTTCAGTTATGGAAAGATTGAATCAAATCCCAAAAGATAGCAACGAGATTTAATTCAAATCCCACGAAATTAATTCAAATCCCACAAAGATAGGATCTGAATTAATTCAAATCCCACAAAGATAGGATCTGATTTAATCGTATTGATTCAGCCTTTCTATAACTGATTTGTAATCTGCACAGTCAGCGGATCCCTTCATGCGGCAGCAGCAACAGTCTGGCCGCATGAGCCTAATGGCCGCATGGACCGCATGAGCCTAATGGCCGCATGGACCGCACGAGCCGCATGGACCGCATGAGCCGCATGTGCCGCAAGAGCCGCATGTGCCACATATGCCGCATGAGCCACATGGCCGCATGGCCGTATGAGGCCGCATATGAGCCGCATGGCCGCATAAAGACCGCATGACTGCTGACGTGCTAAGTGCAAAGTGCGCCAACAAAATGCCACATTACGCCTCATGAGCCCATGAGCCCGAGTCCGAGTCGCTAAGCCCCTTTGGGGCTTAGCTCCAAATGAAATTAATCCAAGAGAATGACAAAAGCATTAATGCTTAATCCTTGGAGCCTTATTCTTACCTCCTTGTAAAATCACCCACATGGTTCCCTCCTTAGGGTCACCACCCCATGTGCATCTCTCAACAACACACCCAAGTATATATGTTGAGATAACTCATGGTGCATTTCTGATGTGGGACTAAAATTTATAAGGCATGTTGAGAGCAAGCTCTCTCCATGTAAAGAAAGCACCAACAATTGAATGGTTTTTATGTATAACCTATAATTGCTCCTGCAAAGTGCAAGTTGAATTAAAGCTGCCAAATTGTATTTACTGTTGCAAAGTGCAAGTTGACTGAGGTTTCACACACACAAAAGTATACAGTCCTTTTTTTATGTGATCAAAACTGACCAAGTCGAACCGATCCAAACCGAACCAAGTCGGTCGGTTTCAAAACCGAACCAACCATTTGGTTAGTTTGGTTCGATTTTGCTTATTTTCAAATCAATTAACTTCGGTTCAACTTCGGTTGGGACCAAATAGGTCAACCACTGACCGATGCACACTCCTAGTCGATACTGTCCCAGGATATAGTCAGTATGACCGTCCAGAGCTCACGGTCTAGGAGGGCCTAGAAAATTAGTTTAAACGTAAATATATTAATAATATTGCATCTAAAATAGAACTAGTATGTACCATGAGCCTTCCTTAACACAAAATAATTATAATGTAGTGGTTATTATGTTAGACTTGAATACTATAGCTCTTTAGTTCAATTCTTGGTGGCAGTATTTTTTTTCATTTACTTTTATTTTAATTTTTTATATTATATATAGGGTGCTATTTTAAAAGTTCCTCTCGGACAACTATGAACTCAGGACTGGCCCAAATTCGAGATTGCTCTCATTTTTTAATGGCTAAATTTCAACTTGATACCCTCAACTATATTCAATTTTCAACTTAATATCCTAAAGTATTTTTATCTACAACTTGATATCATAAAAATTATTTTTCCTAAACTACCCACACCCCTCTCTCTCCACACTCCTCTTCCCACCACCAGCTAACCCCCCTCCCGCCGCCACCCTGCTCCTCCCACCGCTGCCGTTGTTACCACCCCTCCTCCCACCGCCACCATAACCCCCCTTCCGTCGCTAACCCCCCCTTCGGTCTCGCCCCGTGCGCACCGCTCCCCCGAGTGCGCTGCTCGACGGCGCTTGCCGTACGCTCGCGCCGCCCATGTGCCCCCTCCTCCCACCTCTCGTCCCGCGTGCGCTATGCCGCCCTCTACATTTGCCCCATGTGCCGCTCTCCATGCGCACCATCTGTGTCCGCACGTCTCGCGAGGGGGGGGGAGAATAGAAGGGGTAGGGATATTTTCGTTTTTTTCCCCCCTTCAGGGTATGAAGTTGACAATATTCAATAGGTGTTGGTATAAAGTTGGCTATTTTGAATGTTTAGAATATTAAGTTGCCAAACATGGATAGTTGAAGATATCAAATTAAAATTAACATTTTTAAATTATTATATAGTCACAAATTCAGTCAAATATTTTGAAAAATTAGTTGCAAACATTTATGAATCCACTTTATGAAAGTGAAATACGTAGGTAAAGATACAACAACACAAACAAGATACATATTAGAAAGAATCTGTCCTAATAAAAATTCAAATTTTAATATTAATAAAATAATTTATTAACTAGATTTTAATTAATTATTAACTAATTAGTTATTATCTATGTGAAAAAAATTAGAAAAATAAAAAAACATAAACCCAACTACTCTTGCCACTTTGGGATATAAAAAGAGGATGTAGATGCATAATTTATTCGTCTTTTATTGCAAGCTACAAAATACGGAGAGTAATTGTTACTCCCACTTTCACACACACACACATCTAATCAGCTATCAAACGCTAAAAATATTTCGAATTTTCTCAAATCCAGTTTATTGTTCCACTTTCCATCCACCTGCACCTTACCAAACAATTCCGTAGAAAAGAAAAGTCTTTATATAAATATTATGTAATATATGGGTTCGAGACAGGGCTGACACTGGCCCAGGACAGTCAACGTGATTGTCTAGAGCCCACGGACTAGGAGAGCCTAAAAAGTCAGTTTAAACTTAAATATATTAGTAATCTTGTATCTAAAATAAAACTAGTATGTACCATGAGCCTCCCTTAACACACAATAATTATAATGTAGTGATTATTATGTTAGACTTGAATGCTAGAGGCCTTTAGTTCTATTCTTGACACTAATTTTTTTTGTCATTTACTTCCATTTTGGTTTTTTTTTTATATTATATATAGGGTCCTACTTTGAAAGTTCGTCTCGAATACCTATGAGCCCAGGACTGACCCTGGTTTTGAAATATAGTAATAAATTCTGTCAAATATTTCGAAAAATTAGTTCAAATTTTGGCAAACATTTATGAATGAAAAAGCAACAATAATAGCAAACCAGTCCTAAATGTTGGGTTTATTTGCACACTCTTGCTGCGTTTTCAGAAACCGACACCCAAGATCCCATTTTGGATTAAATGGAGGGATCGAAACCAAAAATTCCTTCTTCTTTTCTAAACTTGCAGTCAAATATAAGACGACAAAAGAAATAAAGAAGAAGAGAGTTTGAATTTAATACATTTTCAAAATCAACGAAAGCCTCTGCTTTTTTTAATACACTCCATTTAAAAGACACCAACCACAAAAATTCCATTAACGTTTATCGCAACGATATGGCTAAGTGAGTAAATCAACTAAGTTCAAAAGCTAGGCTAAGTTTTGCACATAAAAGAGAGGATAAGGTTGTAGAAAAGAGATAGCATTTTTCAAGGCTCTACAAAACGGTTATTGGACAACTTGTCGACAAGGTGTAGTTTCCTCGAACGGTTGTCTAGGCCAAGGAACCGATTCGACCCGGGAGGAATGAGTATAGCAAGCGTCAGCCTTACAACGGCGTGGGTTATTCGAAAACTTTCGCACAGGGCTCGCTACCCGCCGCGAAAGGGCCGCCGTATAACGCAGCTATAGTCCGTGATGGCTTGACATTGCCAGTGGCCTTCACACCCTTTCACTGCTTAACTAATGCACGTGACACGGGATGAATATAATAGTTGCTTAATGTATACAGTTTCCTATGCTTGCCTCAAAACATGTTAACATGCAAATCGATCAGGATGGTTAGAAAGATCACATAAATAGCTAGCTAACGTGTTTATAAAACTGCTTGAATCAAATTCAGAGCTTGGATTTTAATTAGCCATTCGTCAGTACATGTGATCATACTGATCCTCGCTCTTTGCAGGTCCCGTGAACCAGGAAGGACGCGCCAACTAGCTCGGCGACGTTTGTGATTTTGAAGCTTCGGCCGTGCGTCGAAGACTTTTCTCGTAACTCCACTTTTGAAGACTCTCAACCGTCCAAGAAAGATGGCTCAGCGTCCCTCCATTCCAGGTCACTAGAAGACTATGTTGTATATTGAAGGATGTGTGGAATGCATGGAACGGCTATCTCATCAGCACTCTTTTCTTTTATCATTGAGTCATGTTGTAGCCCGCGCGGCATGTGTCCTGTACCGGATTCGGTAAATGATGTCTGTTACCCATTTAGATCAAAGTTCTCTTTACTTAATGTGTGATTCAATTTGTCTGCTTGCTCTCTTAGATCTTGTGTCTCGGATTACCTTATGACTATGCCTTGTGCGATCGCAAACTAGGTTCGCACGGTATCACGCCGGGTGATGACTATCGATTCGACGGAATCGGTACACGACACCCATCGTCCTCCTCCCGGCCCTAACCCTAACCCTAACCCTAACCCTAACCCTAACACGAGGAGGGGAACGACGGGGAAGGGGAAGGGCGAGGGGGGCAGCGGCCGGGGGGTGCAGTGGTAGCGGGGAGGGAGGGAGGGTAGTGGCGGCGGGGAGGGAGGAGAAGGGAGGGGGAGGGGGAGAGGAAGAAGACAATGAGGGGAAGGGTATTTTCGTTAAATTTTTTGGGTCAAAGCTGTCGACCGTCCGTTCCAGACGAAAACCGTCCAAAGTGGAGGGACTTTTAGGGTCTGCTTGGTAACGGTATTTTCACCAGTTCTGGGGTGTTTTTGAATCGACCATTTATGAAAACACCTGCTTGTTTATTTTTTTGAGGTACTGGTTTTGATCGTCTCAAAAATCCCCCAAAAGCGGTGTAATACAATTTTGGGTGGCTTTATAAATACCCCAATCGATGGGTTTTGAGCGGTTTTATTATTTTATTCCATTTATATCCTTACCAAAAATATATAACTGTAACTACTAATACCCTTCCCTGTTTAGTTTTATTCATGTAAAAAAATTTCAGAGCCGCTCATTAGTGAATTACCAAGCATGGATTGGACTGGTTTAAAAGCCGCTACTTAAAAACCACTCAAAATCGGACCCTTCATAACCGGTACTCTAAAAACACCTCATAATCGCTACCCTTACAATTGCCAAGCAGACCCTTACATTTTTGTAAAACTGTGGATTGCACCTTAAATTGGGGTAAACAAAGTGGGGGACAAGTCAAAAAATCTCAATTTTATTTTACTAGAGAGAATTTACAACTTATTGGATGGTGAGAAATAAATTAGCCTCTCATTTATTTATAGTGGCTCGGAAAGTTTACATGAACATCAACTTAATGCTA
Source organism: Iris pallida (assembly GCA_029216955.1). Lineage (NCBI taxonomy): Eukaryota > Viridiplantae > Streptophyta > Magnoliopsida > Asparagales > Iridaceae > Iris > Iris pallida. The sequence continues at coordinate 4,240,166 of JANAVB010014600.1, forward strand.
CAATTTTTTACTGAGACTGTGCAACAGTTTCTTTGGCGAGATCAAGCTTTCGATGTAAACATCCCAACCAGTCGAGCATAGCGACGATGAATAGATCTTGCTCAAGCCGTTGCTCTTAAGATCGTAACAACAAATCATCCCTATATGATTTCGCTCGTCGTACGAAACCAGCTTCAACAAGATCTTCCCGTCTTTGATGGCCAGAAGCCTCCTTTCATTAAAAAGATACGGACATAGCGCCGCGCCGTGTCCTTGGACGCTAAAGCTGCACGTCTTGGTCCATCCGCGGTTTAAGTAGTCCTCCAGCTTCCATATCTCGACGCGACCGACCACCGGATACTGAACCCCGACGTAGATGTGACCTCCCCACTCCTTGACGTCCACGGAGAGGAAATCAGGGGAGGTCGCCGAAACCGGGGGCATCGGTATGAATGGCTCGAACCTCTCCTTCTTGATGTCGAACGCGAGGATGAAGAACTTCTCGCGGCAGTCTCGCTTGTGTGCACTCCAATGTAGGACTCCGTGTAGGCAGACCGGAGGACCGTCTAAATATACATTAGGCACCGGCGACGGATCCGAGCCGAGTCTCCATTCCTGCTCACCCAGAGTGAGTATGTGAGCATAACCGATCTCCATATAGAGGATCATTCTGACCAGCTTGTATACTCCGGCAGACGTGTCAAACCCCAGCCCGACGGAAAGACGACGGCAGTCGAGCTCTAGATGCCCGAGGTCCGAACTCGGAAGGCTCGCTACTTCTTGGGTGGTGGGGTTCAGCAGATGGAAGTCTGATCCGCGACGATCGTATAGGTACGCGCAGGCCAGTCCGTCGACTGAGTTTGACAGCCTGTGGCTTGCGAGGGCCTCCACGTCGAAGGATCCGTCTTCGACTACTCCGTCTGCCTCCGCGTAGTCGAGGTCGTGAACCACGACCCTCCCTCTGACAACCTCGTTGACGATCTTGGGTCGGTCTGACGCATGCTTTCGCCACATGGCGAGGAAGTAGTCGTCGACGTCATCGTCGTCGTTGCGAGTTACGGAGAGCCATTGTTTGTTGACGCACCGGAACCTCGCCAGAGACCTGGCCGGGAGTCTGGATAATACGTTGACTATAACATCCAAGGGCAGGAACAATGTCGCTCCTCCTTTCTTCTTCTTCTGACGTTGATGCTGCTCCATCTCTCCAACTACTCTACTGCGCTGAAAAGCTGTATTAGAAAATAGTACGCAATTAGGGTTAGGGGTTCCTTTGACGAGTACGAGCAAAATATGAAGCAGGAGAATGATTTAGTTTTACTATGGAAGAAGAAGAAGAAGAAGAAACAAATTTTGCAATAAATCTGCTCTCCTCAGTCTCAAGAATTTTCTACCACAAAGTGTTGAACTTGCACAACATATTTCATTGAACATAATTGATATCAACAAAAAGAACCTGACGTCAATTTATAACGCATGTCACGTAATCCGAACCTATGTAGAATTTGTATATTTAGAAATTATTGACTAAGTAGGATTAGGAAGTTCATATTTCGATATCTAATCCTACGTAGGATTTTTATATTTAAAACTACTAAAAATTTGCAGATTCAAGACTACCGAAACTCCTCTTAAACTGACGAAAACCTAGATAGTAGAAACCCATCAAGTTTTTCGAAGCTTTATTTCTAACCTAGAAAGCACAAAAGCTACAAAACGCATCGAACGCTTATTGAAACACCACGGGCACTCCGGATGGGACCATGTTAGCAGGTAGGTAAATGTGTGTTGTAAATATTTGATAGTAAACATAGCATTTTCCTGCCAATATACGATGACAACATAATAGATTGGTGATGAATCGCCGTGTCCAAAATGTGTCGCGATGTATTCATGTTCTTTCCCAAAACTCGTACAACTAGCTAGACCATATGCATTTCTAAAGATAATCCCATCTCCTAAACGCATCAAAAACACTAGTCAACTCACATCACCATCTAACCAGTGTTGTCAGAACCAAACCGGACCGGCAGTTGGATCGAATCCGACCAGTTTTGCAAAAAAACCGGCCAGGTCTCGCTTGAACCGGATTTTTTTTAAGAACCGTCGATTTCTTCACAACCGGGTTTAACTGGTGAACCGGTCGAACCGATTCACAATTGAACCGGTCGAACCGGTTCGTAATGGATCACCAGTCAATTTTGGTTTAAAAAATTCAAAAATATTTATCGCGTTAGATTTGGACCTAGTTCTTGGTTTGGTTTTGAGAGACCTTATAGTTGTAAAATTAAACCAAACCAGACATGCCAAGAACCAAACTAAACCAAAAAGTAAATTCGGATATATTATACATTTAAACCAAGTCAAGTTTATTTGAACCCTAATTGAACCTCGATCCGATCTATACCAAAAAAAAAATCGGTCCGGTCCGATTTTTTAACATTGAACTAAAGCTTCTTCCAACGGAATTAAACCGGAATATATCTATTAAAAAAACATTAATACGAGAAAAAGTACAAAAATTCTTACCAAAGAATTTTACATTAAACTCTAAACTGGTATAAAACTCAGGGTCTAAACACAGATATTTAGGCCGCCACCTTCTCTTACCAAAGAATGAAACCTACATCTGGAAATCCAACATTGTGTTTCTTCTATTCCCGTAGCATGAAGCTTCGGCCATCATCCAAATACCCCTCAATGCTAGCAGAAGTGATCAATCGATATATGGGATGAAGCCTCGCCACCAGGCCCTACCCCAAGTCTCAAGTAGCCTCCTACTTCAAGAAGCTCAAGCTCTGCAAGTAGTAGTGGTACTGCTTCACTCATTCCAAGCTTCACTTTATAATGTCATGTTCTGTTCGACAATGAAATAAGTGTTCAAGTAAATCTTAATCATTATATATGATTTTACGTTGTTGTACTTTGATATAATTTTTACATTGTTGTATTTTTGTTATAATTTGCAACTAATTTATCTGATTTTTTTTTTAATAATCATATTTTGACAACCATAATCATATTGAAAATTGTCATTCTATTTGATATATTTCTTATTCATTTGTAATATTCTTTTTTTTATTTTCTTTGATAGAGATGAAGAGAATTGTCCGTGCTATCAAACTTTACATTTCTTACTAAAACATCTCTTCATATGAGTTTGAGAAATAATAGGTAATAAATTATATAAAACCGGAAATATTATTATGTACCAAACTTTGTAGCTATTTAATACTTTGCGTACCAAATGGCCCCTAAGGAGACTGCAAATGCCTACTGGATACCATCCGACACGGAATTGTGCTTAAAGCTTAATGCTGATACAAATTTCAAAAAAAAAAAAAAAAAATAGAGGAAAAAATAGTAGCCAAACCAAATTGATGAGCTTACTACTGCAATTTCCTACCGAAATTGTGCAACAGTTTCTTCGGCGAGATCAAGCTTTCAGTATAAACATGAAAGCCAGTAGTTGAGGCCCAACCAGTCGACGACGAATGGAACATATGCAGTGTCTTGCTCTTAACATCGTAACAATAAATCTTCCCTATACACACCGACCTTAAGAAAATCTTCCCGTCTTTAATGGCTACAAGTTTCGTTTCATCAAACATATTCCGCCACCTGTGTAGGTGGTCGACGCGGAAGTCGCATGTCTTGGTCCATCCGCGATTTACGTAGTTCTCGAGCATCCATATCTCGACACTGGCACGACTGGACTCCTGATATTGGGCCCCGACATAAATGTGACCTCCCCACTCCTTGACGTCTACGGAGCGAGAATAACGGTAGGGAGTCAAGCCTAGGGGCATCGGTATGAATGGTTCGAACTTCTCCTTCTTGATGTCGAACGCGAGGACGAACCTCTCGTAGCAGTCTACTTTATATGCACCCCAATATAGGACTCCGTGTAGGCAGACCGGAGGACCGTCTAAATATACATTAGGCATCGGCAACGGATCCGAGCCGAGCCGCCATTCCTGATCGCCCAGAGTGAGGATGTGAGCATAACCGATATCCTTATAAAGGAATATTCCGACCAGCTTGTATATTCCGGCGGACGCATCGAATCCCAGCCCTACGGAAAGATAACGGCGGTAGAGTTCTTTATGCCCGAGGTGTGAACTCGGTAGGCTCGATACTTCTCGGATGGTGGAGTTCAGCAGATGGAAGTCCGACCCGAGACGATCGCACCGATACGCGCAGGCCACTCCGTCGACGCAGTTCGACAGCCTGTGCTCCGCGAGGGCCTCTACGTCGAAGGATCCGTCTTCGACTTCGTCTGCCTCCGTGTGGAGATCCTGAACCAAGACCCTCCCTATGACGAGCTCGTCGACGATCTTGGGTCGGGCTGACGCATGCTTTTGCCACATGGAGAGGAAGTAGTCGTCGACGTCGTCGTCGTTGCGAGTTACTGAGTACCATTGTTTGTTGACGCACCGGAACCTCGCGAGCGACCTCGCCGGGAGTCTGGATAGTACGTTGACTATAACATCCAGGGGTAGGAACAACGTTGCTCCTCCTTTCTTCTTCTTCTTCTGACGTTGATGCTGCTCCATGTCTCCAGCCTACTTTCTGCCGCTGCTGCTCCATTAGAGCATCATTAGTAAGGCCCATCCCATTTTCTAGATTCTATATTTAGAATGTAGGAGCTCATTTTGTAGAATAATAAGTCTCATCCCTAGTCCCAATTTCTACAATTTTGGTCCCAACCCATCCATGGGTGCTAAGGGTTGGGCCTCCCAATTTCTAGATTCTAGATTGTAGAAACTCGTTTTGTAGAATAGTAAGTTCCAATTTGGAGCCCAACTTTCTAGATTCTAAACTTTATATTATTTTTTTCCTACATTAATTTTTGACCACACAATTTTTGGGACCGGAGCTCACTTTATCATTTCCTACTATTCTCATACAAATCCAACCCATTCTACATTTACCTTTTTTTTGAAATTTTGGGCTCCAAATTGCATTGGAGAGTCCCAACTACTAATGATGCTCTTAGAGAATAGTAATTAGGGTTAGGTTTTCCCTCATTGAGTACAAGAGAATATACATGGGAACCCAATCATCTATAATAGGCTTCAAATTATGCATATTAAAAAGCCCATTCTCTCACTTTTCCTATTAAAAGAACTCTATATATATAGCCCATCGAGCTATTATGTATAATTATTTCACATATGGAAGGATCCTTGGGTACTATCTCTACCAATGTTTCATGTGAAGGGTTATCCTGGAGTTCAGAATTATGTTCAAGGTGTTTTTGAACTCGTTAACCAAACAACCAATACGTGGAATGAATCCCTTGTCTTCAGTATTTTCCCTCCTCATGAAGTTGTTGCAGTTGTCCGTATTCCCATCACATCAAGATCACGCCCAGACAAGCTAATATGGATCCATACTAGAGATGCTTCACTCAACGCTAAATCACTGTAGAGACAACTTCATAACCTACCACTGCAAGGAGGGTTCACAGCATGGACAAAACTATGGAAACTTAATCACATATGCCCCCGTGTGATCACTTTGTTTGGAGAAAACATCAATAGGCGTATCCAAACTTTCAATCCAGACTGTCCCCAAAGTCATGTACATGTTGGATCAATAGATCATCTACTTTTACATTGTCCTATTTCAGGAGTGGCGTGGGAAGGATTGCTATCTATAAGCTCCAGATTCGTCCATTTAGCATTAAGTCTAAGAGAGAGAGGGACTACCAACATTGTATCTACGAGTTCCTACGGTGTGAAGTGCTGCTACCGAAGGAAAAGAACCGATGTATCCTGCGAGACTAATCGCCAATAAACTGTAAGCACCAGTGCGAGGCAAATATTCTCTTAAGGACATTGAACCAAGTTCAAGTCTCGGTCTCCGTTAGATTATTATTTTAATTTCAGAATCTAAATACATAGTTGAGAATTAATTTAAACTAACTCTTTTTAGGATGATTTACTATACTTTGGTTTATTGTACTTTGTCTAGAGTAATTACTACATATTGCTTGTTTTGGTGGGTGATGCTTTAAGCTTACTGTAAAATTTTGTTGTTACAGAGTATTGACGAGCTTATGGTAATTTTGTATAATGCTTGTCTCGATACATTGTGTGGAAATTACTTCAGAAAGTAGTTCAGAGAAGAGATCGATCATGATCTACTTACATTGTTGGCTTCAAAACTAAATTTAAAAAATATTGTTTCCAAGAATAATCAAACTAAAGACCTCTAATATGAAAAACTACCATGCTAACCATTTCCACAAATCTCTTATAGTAAGATCGGCCCACATTACGTACTAATTCTATTTTATATATAAATATATTGGTGTCCCTATAATCTTTGGATCTTGGACCGTCGTCTAGCCTATCCTAGACTAGGGTGCTCTTGGTAGTATTTTAAAGTTGCCACAAAGTTCAACAAATTGTGAAATAATTATACATAATAGCTCGATGGGCTATATATATAGAGTTCTTTTAATAGGAAAAGAGAGATAATGGGCTTTTTAATATGCATAATTTGAAGCCTATTTACATCCATATTGTAGATGATTGGGTTCTCATGTATATATATATTCTCTTGTACTCAACGAGGGAAAACCTAACCCTAATTACTTTCTTCTAATACAGCAGCAGCGGCAGAAAGTAGGCTGGAGACATGGAGCAGCATCAACGTCAGAAGAAGAAAGGAGGAGCAACATTGTTCCTGCCCTTGGATGTTATAGCCAACGTACTGTCCAGACTCCCGGCGAGGTCTCTCGCGAGGTTCCGGTGCGTCAACAAACAATGGCGCTCACTAACTTGCGACGACGATGACAACGCTAATTACATCCTCGCCATGCACCAGAAGCATGCGTCGGCCCAACCCAAGATCGTCGACGAGGCCGTCAGAGGGAGGGTCAGGATTTACCACCTCGATGCGGAGGCAGACGGAGTCGAAGACAGATCCTTCGACGTGGAGACCCTCGCGGACCACAGGCTGTCGAACTCCGTCAACGGACTGGCCTGCGCGTATCGATACGATGATCCCGGATCAGACTTCCATTTACTGAACCCCACCACCCGAGAAGTATCGAAGCTTCCAAATTTATATGACGGTCGTCTAGAACTCGACCGCTGTTTTCTTTCCGTAGGGCTGGGATTCGACGCATCCGCCGGAATGTACAAGCTTGTCAGAATAGTTCTTTATATGGGTATCGGTTATGTTGCTCACATCCTCACTCTGGGTGATCGGGAATGGAGGCTCGGCTCGGATCGGTTGCCGATGCCTATATATTTAAACAGTCCTCCGATCTGCCTACACGGAGTCCTACATTGGAGTGCATACAAACGAGACAATCGCGAGAAGTTCATCCTCGCGTTCGACATCAATACGGAGAGGATCGAACCATTCATACCGATGCCCCCGGTTTCGAGTTCCTGTCCCTACTATGATATTCGCTCCATGGATGTCAAGGAGTGGATAGGTCACATTTATGTCGGGATCCATTATCAGGATTTCAGTCGTAATGGTGTCGAGATATGGATGCTAGAGGACTACGTAAATCACAGATGGACCAAGATATGCGACTTCACTGTCCACGGGCTGTGTCGGTATGGCTATAATGACGAGAAACTTGTAGCCATTAAAGACGGAAAGATTTTCTTAAGATCGGTGTATATAGGGAAGATTTATTGTTACGATGTTATGAGCAAGACACTGCATCATTCGTCGTCGACCACATCCTCGACTGGTTGGGCCTCAACTGGCTTTCATGTTTACGTTGAAAGCTTGATCTCGCCAAAACAACTGTTGCACAATCTCAGTAAAAAATTGCAGCATTAAGCTCATTAATTTGGTTTGGTTACTACTTTTCTCTATTTTTTTGAAATATTGTATCGTTCCTTGCCTTCCAGATCGTTTCATAACAGATAAAAACTTGAAGTGATCAAATCTCGATCCCCATTGATGAGTAAGCTCTTTATGAAGTGGTTTGAATATCTTGTTCAAATCTCGATCCCCATGGCGGCCTCGTCCCTGACTTCACCGTTCCCATTAGAAAGTTCTGATCTTTCCCACTTCTTCTTCTTCTTCTTCTTCCTTGGAGAAAGTTCTGATCTTTCCCACTTCTTCTTCTTCTTCTTCTTCCTTGGAGAAAGTTCTGATCTTTCCCACTTCTTCTTCTTCTTCCTTGGAGAAAGTTGCTTCCTTTATTGTTATGCTGATGGCGTTTGTTAATGGAACTTTAGTGGTTTGTGTCTTTTAATTGGAGTGTATTATAAAAAAAAGCAGAGGCTTTCATTGATTTTGAAAATATATTATATTCAAACTTTCTTCTTCTTTATTTCTTTTGTCGTCTTATATTTGACTGCAGATTTAGAAAAGGAGAAGGAAATTTTGGTTCCGGTCCCTCGATTTTATCCAAAATGGGATCTTGGGTGTCGGTTTCTGAAAACGCAGCAAGGGTGTACAAATAAACCCAAGGTTTGATATTATTGTTGCTTTTTCATAAAGTGGTTTCATAAATGTTTGCCAAAATTTGAACTAATTTTTCGAAATATTTGACTGAATTTATGACTATATTTCAAAACTAGGATCAGTCCTGGGCTCATAGGTATTCGAGACAAACTTTCAAAGTAGGACCCTATATATAATATAAAAAAAAAACCAAAATAGAAGTAAATGAAAAAAAAATTAGTGCCAAGAATAGAACTAAAGTATTGTTGTGCACATTTAAGTCAAACTGATCAAATCGAACCGAACCAAACCGAATCGATCGATTTTTAACCGAACCGATGGTTCGATCGGTTTGGTTCGACTACACATTTTTTAAAACCGATCGGTTTGGTTCGGTTCAAGGTTTCATTAAACCGATTAAAACCGAACCGAACCAAACCCTATATGAGTGTTAGATTATTAGGGCTGGGTTGGACCGGTTGGTTGGTGGGGGATACCGAGACTACTAGGCTAGTGTTAAATAATTGGGACTAAGCAGCAGTGAATGAAAAGAAAAGTGAAAACTTTTGTTCTCATTCTTATGTATAATTGTTGTGCACATTTTCATGTATGGTGATTATGACATATGTCACTCTCATTCCATAATATGCATCTTCTTTATTGTACTCACTGTTGAAAATTGAAATTGAATGGTTTATGCTAGGGGTGGTTGTTTGGCAGCGGTTGTTGCTTTTTTTTTTCTTTTCTTTTTCCAATTGAAGTTCCACAGTAGTTAATAAATTAGCCATACAAGGCCACACAAAAGTTGATGGTAGTCTATTTTTTTCTGTGATTGACAATGTTACTTCCAAATCAGATAAAGTCCATTTTTTCCATGTGATTGACTGAAGTTCCACACCACAAAATAAGCAACAATATCTAAATTAATGGCTGTCCATTTTTTCCTGTGATCAAAACCACCAAGTCGAACCGAACCAAACCGAACCAAGTCGGTCGGTTTCAAAACCGAACTGACCAATTGGTTGGTTTGGTTCGATTTTGATTATTTTCAAACCGACTAGCTTCGATTCGACTTCGGTTGTGACCAAATAGGTCGACCACCGACCGATGCACACCCCTAAACTAAAGGCCTTTAGTATTCAAGTCTAACATAATAATCACTACATTATAATTATTGTGTGTTAAGGGAGGCTCATGGTACATACTAGTTTTATTTTAGCTACAAGATTATTAATATATTTACGTTTAAACTGATTTTTTAGGTCCTCCTAGTCCGTGGGCTCTAGACAGTCACGTTGACTGTCTTGGGCCAGTGTCAGCCCTGCCTCGAACCCATATATTACATAATATTTATATAAGGACTTTTCCTTTCTACGGAATTGTTTGGTAAGGTGCACGTGGATGAAAAGTGGAACAATAAACTGGATTTGAGAAAATTTAAAATATTTTCAGTGTTTGATAGCTGACTAGATATGTGGATGTAAAAGTGGAACTAATAATTACTCTCCGTATTTTGTCGCTTGCAATAAGAGACAAATATTTTATGCATCTACATCCTCTTTTTATATCCCAAAGTGGCAAGAGTTGTTGGGTTTATGTTTTTTTATTTTTCTAATTTTTTTCACATAGATAATAACTAATTAGTTAATAATTAATTGAAATCTAGTTAATAAATTAATTTTATTAATATTAAAATTTGAATTTTTATTAGGACAGATTCTTTCTAATATGTATCGTGTTTGTGTTGTTGTAACTTTACCTACGTATTTCACTTTTAGCAGATAAGAAATAGTTTTCACACTTTTTTGGGTGTACAAATCCAAAAGTAAAATAGGTTTTCTGATGTACCCCAATAGCCAATTTCGAAAAAATGCATGGATATAAACCAACCTTTTATTAAAAAAAAAAGTTTTGTCTCATGGGCACCCATTATTCAAATGTCTGATCCGGGGATGAGGACATAGGGATACAACTTGCATGGTAATATTATATTTTTGTTTATTAATCTTAATATTAGCACACATGGAACTTATTCTCTCTCTCTCTCTCCCCTCCCCCTCCCCCCCCCCCCCCCCCCCCCCCCCCCAAACCCCCTTTTTCTTTTCTTCTTTTAAGAGAAAAATAAATAAATAAAATATTAAAAAACAAGATACAAACTCTTAAACATATATTAGAATAAACCAATTTATATGATTGTTGAACCTCTCTCTTAAGATCCAATCTTTTGTAGAATTGACAATATTTTTCGTTATGACTTGACTTAATTTGCTTGAAGAAACTATCTCTACTCAAAGTGGTTTAAATAAAAACTTCGAATTTACGAATGTAATAGGACTTGGGTACTCACCTAACAGGAGTCTGAGTCTGAGTTCGAGTTTGACCTGATCTTATCTGACCCAAATCATTCTCGAGTCGGTTGCCAGTAGGATTGATTTGTCTCATGACCCAACAAATTTGGTTAAGAGAAAGGAAGAGAATTATACTAGATAAGTAGTAGTTAGATGCTCAACTCAATAATTGTCTTCCTAACTCAAAAGCATTAAGAAAGATTTGTCAGACCTTTTCTTGGGTCCAATCCACAATGACAAATCTAGGCCCTAACAAGCTGAAACAACCTAATTCACAATCCAGCCCAAGCCCATTCCTTCCTGGGCAACTACTTCCTCCTACCAGTGGACCTGTTATGGTCTGGGCATGGAAAAATTGCATGAAAAAATGGTCCATCCATTTGAATTCAGACAATATGTTCGACGGCTAACCGTTGTGCCGAACACCTAAAATTTTTGTAACCTCGTAGAGGTCCGAAGCGTCCTTCCAAAATTGGACTTTCATACATAATAATAATAATAAAATAAACTTTAAAAGTAAAATTTAAAAAATTACTTTTGCCAACAAGAATCAATTTATAGACCTCAATATACAAACTTACCATACTAACCACTTCATCACAAATTATGAAAAATGCTAACTTGTCCGCAGGCAGACCAGCCCACCCGCCTGCGTGGCACTCACCCATTGGCTTCCCCCTATTTTCATGGGATCCACGTCGGCGTCCTGCCAATGGGAGATTGCCACGTACCCGCGGGCCAAGTAGCAGCATCCAATAATTACATGTAATCGTTATATGGGCCATATATAGAATTCTTTTAATAGGAAGCCTACTTACATCCATATTTTAGATGATTGGGCTCTCATCCATATATATATATATATATATATATATATATATATATATATATATATATATATATATATATATATATATATATATGTTCTCTTGTAACTCAACACATGAAACCTAACCCTAATTTCTATTTTCTCATACAGCAGCGGCAGAGAAGTTGGAGACATGGAGCAGCATCAACGTCAGAAGAAGAAGAAAGGAGGAGCAACATTGTTCCTGCCCATGGACGTTATAGTCCCGGCGAGGTCGATCGCGAGGTTCCGCTGCGTCAACAAGCAATGGAGCTCCGTAACCTGCAGCGACGAAGATGACGACGACGACAACGCCAACCACTTCCTCGCCATGCAGCACAAGCACGCGTCAGCCCGGCCCAAGATCTTCGACGAGGTCGTCAGAGGGAGGGTCGCGGTCCGCGACCTCGACGCGGAGGCGGACGGAGTCGAAGATGACAGGTCCTTCGACGCGGAGGCCCTCCCGGACCACAGGCTGTCGAACTCCGTAGACGGGCTGGCCTGCGCGTATCGATCCGACGGTCTCGGGTCGGACTTCCACCTGCTGAACCCCACCACCCGAGAAGTGTCGAAGCTTCCGAATTCGTACGACGGTCATCTAGAGCTCGACCATCGTCTCCTCTCCGTAGGGCTGGGGTTCGACGCGTCCGCCGGAACGTACAAGCTGGTCAGAATAGTCCTTTCTACGGGCGTCAGTTACGCTTACGTCCTCACTCTGGGCGATCGGGAGTGGCGGTCCGGCTCGGAGCTGCGGATGCCGAATGTATATTTGTATGCGGGTCCTCCGGCCCGCCTACACGGCGTCCTACACTGGGGTGCATACAGGCGGGACCGCGACGAGAAGTTCATCGTCGCGTTCGACGTCGAGAAGGAGAGGTTCGGACCGTTCGTACCGATGCCCCCGGTTTCGACCCCCCACTGCGATTTTCTCTACGTGGACGTCAAGGAGTGGGGAGGCCACATCTACGTCGGGTTCCGGTATCCGGTGATCCTCGGTCGCGTCGAGGCGTGGAGCTTCTACGTCGACGTACACGGACACACCCTGCGTCCGTATCTTTGTAACGAGAGGAAGCTTCTGGCCATCAAGGACGGGGATGTTGATTTGTTGAGGTTGATTTTGTGTAGTGATGACAGACATCATATAGGGAAGATTTATTGTCGCGCTCTTAAGGGCAGGAGGTGCAACAAGACATCGCGTATGATCCATTGGTCGTTGACTTCCTCGATTGGTTGGGATGTCTACATTAAAAGTTTGATCTCCCAAAGATACTGCTGCACAATCTCAGCAAGAAATTGCAGCAGTAAAAGCTCAATCTGGTTAGAACTCACATTTTTTTTAATGAACAATATTTGGTTATTTTTCTTCAAAATCATTATAGAGAACTGATTTTTTCAGATTAAAACTAAAGTGAGTTAATATTTTTTTTTTGCCAAATGTCAAAAGCTCATTGTCCGAGCTCACCATTCACCATAGCCAGGTGGTAAGTCGGAACCATCTAATATTTTCTCCCAAACTTGGGCATCAATTTTTTTTTTTATTGAGTGCAAATTTGGTTAGCCTTACAAGTTTTTGTTATTTTGTTTCTTGTTTTTTGTTTTGTTTTTCCTAATGTGAAAAGGCACGTATATTAATCTGTAAGACAATTGTTACTCATATCGTGACAAGCTATGAGACAAAATACAAGAGTAAATTTCTTCAAATAAACAATTTGTAGAAATATGATCAGAATCCAGAGATATCGGCCTTCTTCTATAGCAAGTCGAGCACGCCAAAGGACACCTGGGTGCAGCTATTCCAGGATAGAACCTGAAATTAATAAGATTTAATAGGAATTAATAGGATTTAATGGGTAATTATTTAGTCATTTGATCATTTATATACCAACCAATAGAATACCAATAAATAGGAAGATAAATATTATACTAAAAAATTAAAGAGTTAAAAGTTGATTTTTTTTCCCCACCAATAATTACAAAAATCCATCTAAATAAGCAATTTTTAAAAATAGAAAGAAAATAATTCAAATGTGTAGTAGTAGAAAATTTCTGGACAAGTATAGACTATGTATAGATGAGATGGACAATAGCGTTAACTTGCTTAGAGACTATTGTATTTTTTGATGTAATGCTTGATGGACCATATATGTGTTGAATCACTTTTTGAATCAGATTTGAAAAATAGCACGCATACTACGCTAGAGGTTATTGGGTCAAATGAGGTGGCATTTTTGGTTGACCATGTGCACTTTTTTCATGTTCATAAGAGTTGTTTGGAACCGAAATATTCCATATCGCGGCCTTCACGACCTCTTATATTGGTAAGTTCTCAAAGGGTTGTTGATCGGTGTCAACCCTTCATAATCATGTTTAGATCTATTAAGCCCCGTTTGGTTCACGGAATGGAAAGGAAAGGAAATTGATTCCTTGCTATTTTCTTTCCTTTAGGAAATTGTAATTCCTATCAACTTTCATTTTCGGTGTTTGGAAAGATCGGGATTATAATCGAAATATATCTTTACTTTCCATTATTGTGTTTGGTGTTTGTAAGGAAAGGAAACAAAATCAAGTCAATTTTCTAATAACACCCTCGTGCTAATAAAAAAAATTATTACTCAGAAATATTTTTGTCTAAAAGGTATTATGGATAAACATGGTAAATAATATTATGAACATGGATATTTTAGTCAAAAATTTTATAATAAATGCGGTGAAGTTGGAGGAAAAGTGATTCCACTTTCCCCCATATTTTTCTACCACTTGGGAATCATTTTTCCTTTCCAACTACTTTCCTTTGGCTCCCAAACATAGGAAAGGAATCACTTTCCTTTCTCAAGCTCAAATTCTGGTAACCCAACGAGGCCTAAGAGCTTTAAAAACACATCATAACTAAATCACACTGGAACACTATCATCATAGGGATGGGGGTATCGTTGTACAACTTCGTACAGTCGTTTGAATATTTGTTTATGAGAAATTGATATATCTTAGGATCAATGTTCCATAATAGTCTATATCTTAGGGGCCATTTGGTATGCAAAATATTAAATAGCTAGGAACTCTATATCCCCAGGAATTATATTCCAAGACACCATTTTTCGGTAAATAATATTTCCGGGTATATATAATTTATTACCGGGTATATATAATATATGTGTTTGGTATCATAAATAAATTCCTATGAATATATTATTCCTCAAACTCATATGAGGAGATGTTTCAGTAAAAAAATGTAACGTTCGATAGCACTGACAATTATCTTCGTCTCTATCAAAGAAAAAAAAAAAGAATATTACAAATGAATAAGTAATATATCAAATAGAATGACAATTCTCAATATGATCATGGTTGTCAAAATATGATTATTAAAAAAATCAGATAAATTAGTTGCAAAATATAACAAAAATACAACAATGTAAAAATTATATGAAAATACAACAATGTAAAATCATATATAATAGTTTAGATTTACTTGAGCACTTAATTTCATTGTCGAACAGAACATGACATTATAAAGTGAAGCTTGGAATGAGTCAAGCAGTACCACTACTACTTGCAGAGCTTCAGGGCCTGTTTGTTTATGATTTATAACTCAGTTTCCCGAGTTATAAATCTAACTCCTCCCAAAAATCACGTTTGGCCAACACTACTCTAAACATCACATTCAGAATTTTTTTTCAAAACTTTACTTTTAAAACCAACTTTCAGGACTCAGAAAAATGTGTTTTCTGAAAGTTAATTTAAGAAAATGTGGACCCCACCCCTACCAACCCCCCAAGTTCCAACCACCTAGCTAGCTCTCTCTCTCTCTCTCTTCTCGTTTTCTTTTCTCCTCTCCAGGAAAAAAAAAATGGCGAGTTCGTGATGGTCGAGATCCGGCGGCAGTCGAAAGCCTCCCCTCCCTTCGAGCTCCGGCGGCAGTCGATGGTCGAGCTCCTCCTTGTCCGCTCCGAATGGACACAATTAATAAATTAGTTTCTAAATTTTTTAAACCAAACTCAATTTTGGACTTTTTTGTTTTAAAACAATTTTTCAGATGAAACTAATTAAACACATACTCAAAAGCTTTTTACTCAGAAAACAATTTTATAACTTTCTTTCAGAAAACTACTTTCAGAAAACTACTTTCAGAACAAAATTTCAAAAAGCATATCCAAACGGACCCAGCTTCTTGAAGTAGGAGGATACTTGAGACTTGGGGGTAGGGCCTAGCAGCACTGCGACAACTTGGGCCATTTGTCTAGCATTGTCATGTCCATACAGGTGTTGAAGGAGTAAAAAGGTCATATTTACGTCGGAATTGACAATAATTAGATAGGCCATATTTATTTTGGAATTGACAATAACTAGATGGAAAATGCTAACTTCACCGCAGGTGGGCTGGCCCGCTCGCTTGAGTGGCCGAACCCCATTGCCCCCCTATTTGCATGGGTCCTACGCCGGTTGACCTGCCAATAGGATGACGCCACGTGGCGGCAGGCTGGCCCGCAGGAGGTCAAGGTAGTAGCGCCGTAATTAGATATCCTCTAGTGACATTTTCGAATTACTAATATGAAATCTCCATTTTTAAATTTAGCTTTCCTTTTGGAAGAAATCAAAAGCTTTGATTCAGACATTACTAAATGATAGTTGGATATATTGTTCAAGATATAATCCATAATACAAGGTGGAGGTTCTTCAAACCACCATATATCATTAGATTAATTTGCAAGTAACATTTGCGCAGCAAGGGAATATATATGTGCTACTGAGTTAGCTGTTCTTGGGACATATTCAAATGATATGTAACACCTCTGATTCATTGCACGCCATATGATGTTCAATTTCGTGTCGGATGGTATCCAGTAGGCATTTGCAGTCTCCTTTTGCAGAAACAAGCCTGGTTCGTGAATCAAGTGAGCTTTTTAGCTGTTGTTTGATATATGCTCAAAATACCTAATTATATAGCCGACTCCCACCGTATCATACTATGTTTGTCAATCTTTCATATATATATGTTACCAAGTCATCGGCTTCGATGGATCCAACAGGAATACAAGTTGGTTAAACTGGTTCCTCATGATATGCAATATGTTAGATTCAACATTCAACATCAAGCAAGGGCGGATTCAAGTGATTTTTATTTTTAGAAAATTCCTAAATTAATTGCAAAAAATGTACAAGTAATTTTCTATAAAAAGTTAACTAAAAATTTAGAAAATAAAAGTTAACGATATTTTATTAATGTCAAGAGTTGCATAATTTGAAAAATAATGACTAATACAAGATTACTAGTACATAAACTGCAGTTAATGACTCATATAAGATTACTAGATGTTCATACATGATTTTAAATGTCTGCGTAGCTTCTCAGTACCATAGCTATATGGTCCCATTTTAATCGTTTCCTACAATGGAAACATTCCACAAGAACTTTAATGGGGTATCTTCTTTCGATAACGTCACTTGTACGTTCATTGTAAACTCTGCTAAAATGATGCCAAATTTTCAATCCTAATTCAAACTCTTGTTGAGGTGCGTGTTGAGGTTGAGGTTGCGGTGCGGGTTGTGGTGCAGGCTGCAGTTGCTGATCTTGTGGTTGAAGTGGTAGTTAATCATTAGCCATGATATTAAATGGTCTCTTTACACTAGGTTGCTTGTAAATTTTGTATTTGATGTGATTAATTTGAAGATTTATGGCATATTTATAGTTTTTTTTTTTGGGTGCAAAATGACATATTTTACCCTCAAAAAAGTTATTACAAGGGTATTTCTTGTAATTTTAAGCAAAACGACCAAATACCCTTAAAACGGTTAAAAAAAACAACCTTAAAATGAGGATAAAACGATCTTTTGGCCCTCCCAACGGTAAAAATAACCCAAAATAAATGGCTGAACCGGACTTGGACCGGGCCTGAACCGGGCCTGTCCGGTCGGGTTCAGCGGGTTTGACCGGCTCGGACAAGCGGTCAAATCGGGCCGGGCTTGCGGGTTTGGAGCTGGAACCCAGTCCGGTCCAAATAGAAATGAGGGCCGGTCCTGGTCGTTGCCGAGCTAGCTAGGTTCGGCCCAGTTCCAGACTCGGGTTCAGCCCGGTCAACACCGGTCTGGGCCGAGCCTATTATGCATCACTTTTTCATTTCATTAATATCAACATATGATCGTATTCAGAGTCGGCCCAAACCTCATAGAGGTCCGAGACAAACTTCCAAAATTGAGCCTTCCTACATAATGTAAAAAAATAATATGAAGAAAGTTTAAAACTAAAATTTAAAAAAATTATTTACAAAATTTCACCACAAATCTTTTATGTTAAGATTGGCCCATATTACGCACTAATTCTGCTTTAGATAGAACTATATTGGTGTCCTTTTAACCTTTGGACCTTCAGCAATTGTGGCCAGGTCAGGACTGCTTCTGATAATATTTTAAAGCTGCCACTGGAGCCTAAAGTTGAATGGGTTGGGAAATAATTATACATAATAGTTCGAGCTATATACAGAATTCTTTTAATAGGAAAAGAGCGATAATGGGCATTCTATATATACATAATTTGAAGCCAATTTACATCCATATTTTAGATGACTGGGCTCTCATCCATATATATATATATGTATTCTCATGTAACTCAACACAGGAAACCCTAACCCTAATTCCTATTTTCTAATACAGCAGCAGCGGCAGAAAGTAGGCTGGAGACATGGAGCAGCACCAACGAGCAACATTGTTCCTGCCCCTGGATGTTATAGTCAACGTACTATCCAGACTCCCGGCGAGGTCGCTCGCGAGGTTTCGTTGCGTCAACAAACAATGGCACTCAGTAACTCGCAACAACGACGACGACGTTGACGACTACTTCCTCGCCATGCGGCGAAAGCATGCGTCAGCCCGACCCAAGATCATCGACGAGGTCGTCAGAGGGAGGGTCGTGGTTCACGACCTCGACGCGGAGGCAGACGGTGTTCAAGACAGATTCTTCGACGTAGAGATCCTCGTGAACCACAGGCTGTCGAACTCCGTCAACGGAGTGGCCTGCACGTATCGGTACGATCGTCGCGGATCGGACTTCCATCTTCTGAACCCCACCATCGGAGAAGTAGCGAGCCTTCCGAGTTCAGACCTCGGGCATCTGGAACTCGACCGCCGTCTTCTTTCCGTTGGCCTGGGATTTGATGCGTCCGCCGGAGTTTACAAGCTGGTCAGAATAATCCTCTATATGGAAATCGGTTATGCGCACATCCTCACTCTGGGTGATCAGGAATGGAGGCTCGGCTCGGATATGTCGCCGGTGTCTAATGTATATTTAGACGGTCCTCTGGTCTGCCTACACGGAGTGCTACATTGGAATGCACGCAAGCGAGACTGCCGCGATAAGTTCTTCATCCTAGCGTTCGACGTCAAGAAGGAGAGGTTCAAACCATTCATACCGATGCCCGCAGTATCGACCTCCCCTGATTTCCTCTCCATGGACGTCAAGGATTGGGGAGGTCACATCTACGTCGGGGTCCAGTATCCGGTGGTCGGTCGTGTCGAGATATAGATGCTGGAGGACTACTTAAACCGCGGATGGACCAAGACGTGCAGCTTCAGCGTCCAAGGGTACGGCGCGGCGCTGTGTCCGTATCTCTTTAATGAAAGAAAGCTTCTCGCCATCAAAGACGGGAAGATCTTGTTGAAGTTGTTTTCGTACGAAGGGATGATTTGTTGTTACGATCTTAAGAGCAAGACGTTGAGCAAGATCTATTCATCGTCGTTCTCGATTGGTTGGGATGGTGTTTATGTTGAAACCTTGATCTCGCCAAAGAAACTGCTGCACAAAGCTCAATTATGTTACTATTTTTGTACATATATATATATATATATTTGAAATTTGTATCAGCTGCGTATTTAGCTGGAACTTATTTTTTTTTTTTTTGTGTGATTGTGTGAATGTACTGGAGAAAATGAGTTCAGCCACACCCTTTTTTTTTTTTTTTGTGTGTGTGATCGTGAGACATACTCCTTATAAAACCATTACTCGACCTCCAAATCCAGAAAACTAGATATCTACATGAGACAACTAATTCAAGACTTACTCCAAGTTCAGATTATGAATCCTAATGACAAATACTTGGGTCAACACCTCCTCCTTCACAAGAAAAGGATTAATACTTGTACCAATATTATTTCTTCTTGTCATATTAAGCTTAACGGTTGGACGACAAGATGTTTGTTCCATGCAGTTAGATCCATCTCACTAAAAGGTATCACAAACTGTTGAGAATCAATAAGGAACTTTTAGTCCCACATCGGAATATGTTATATGTAGAGGAGCTAGACTCCCTATAAGTAGTGAAGTAGTCCATCAATAAAATCATTCAACCATTATTTTCTACATGGTATCAGAGCCATAACTCTCTCTCTCTCTCTCTCTCTCCCTCTCTCTCTCCACAAAATTTTTTTTTTTTTCTCTAGCAGACCCCCCCCTAGCCGACCCCCCCCCTTCCCCCCCCCCCACCCGCCCCCCTCCCCCACCCGACCAGAACCTCCACCCCCCCCCCCTCCCGGCGCCCGCCCACAGCAGCACCCCCCCCCCTCCCGACCCCCCCCCCCCCCCACCCGACCAGAACCCCCCCTCCCCGCCGACCCCCCCCCCCACCCGACCAGAACCCCCCCCCCCCCCCGAACCCCCCCCCCCCCCTCCGACCCTCCCCGACCCCATCAAACCCTAACCCTAACCCTAGATTTTTGCCATGGATACCCTAACCCTAGACCTAGCAGCCCCATCAAACCCTAACCCTAGCTTTTAACAAAAAAAAAAAAAAAAGGCGTATTTCGAATAGAGACGGCTGTCAAATCTTTATTTGCACCAACTCTGTTCCGTGCTTACGCCGTTTGGAACTAACAAATGATTTATTTGTTATTCCTTTTTCACATCGGGATCTTTGCAGAGACTGATCATGTCTTCTCTGGTGTCCTGCCGTGTTCGCTTTACATGTGCGCGCCGGTGCTGGCCAAGTTAGTAGCGCATTAGTAAAGTCTCTGGCGTTGAAGAAGACGACGTCGACGACGACGAAGACGACGAAGACGTTGGGTCAGTTGCAGCCTCCGACGATGAAGAAGACGACGAATTGAGTTCACAGTTGAAGACGCCATGGATTCGATCAGTGGTAAACTGACGGCCGATGAGATGAAGGCCTTGGTTGATGATATCTTATCCAAGAGATTAACCGAGGCAACCCCACGTGTGATCCATACTGATGTGGATCCGTCGCCTTACAAAATGGGGAAGCTGGAGAAACTGGAGACGAAGTTGGAAGGAACTTCCAACTACTTGAAGTGGTCGCGGCAGGCGATGCGGACACTGAAGGGACGTGGCTTGGTTGGCTATGTCACTGGCCAAGCCAAGGCGCCAGCCGATCACTCCACCAAGGAGTTTGCTGTGTGGGAGATTGTCAACAACGTTGTGGCTGGGTGGTTGACTGCCTCTTTAACCGACCAGGTGTCGGACAATGTCGAGACTATGGAGGCTGCTGCTGATATATGGCAGACTCTCAAAGATATGTACTCCGGCTCCGGCAACCCTATGCGAGTCTTTCAACTGCAAGATGAACTCGATAGGGTGGTCCAAGACGACCGTACCATCTCTGAGTACGCGGCCCTGTTGAAGAAGTATTGGTCTGATCTGGATCACTATGATCCTCTTGGGATGGAAGATGCACAAGTCGAACCAGCCTTCGCAAAGTACTTTCAGACGTTCCTGGCTTATATTTTCCGGCAGCGTATGATAAAATTCCTGAAGGAAATACACCCTGTCTTTGAGCAGCGACGGAATATCCTCCTTTCTCAACCCACGCTCCCGACCTTGGAAGAAGCTATAGCTGTCATGACACAGGAAGAAGCTCGACTGAAGTTGATGTCCAACAAGGGCTCCTCCCAGGGGGAGCCAGTCGCGGTTGAAAAGTCTGCCCTTGCTGCCTTCAATCAACCTCCATCTATGGGTGGTGTTTGTCACAATTGTGGTGACTCCGGACATTACATCCGCTTTTGTCCAAAACTCTTGCGCAATCAGTCTACTGATCGAGGACGGGGTCGTGGAGGCCGGCGTGGTGGTAGAGGAGGCTATGCCGGTAGAAGGGTCGGGCACAAAGCAAATCTGGCGGAGGAAGGGGGAGAGAATCAATTGGCTGCCATAACCCCGCTTGAGCGGAAGTTCCTTGAGAAGTTGAGAGGCACAAAGCTGGGTTCGGTCGACTGTCCTGGGGCGTCTTCATCCTCAGGAGATCACCTCACTTGCTTTGCCCAAACCAGCACCGATGATTCTGCACATGCTCTTGCCTCTATCCATCAGTCAGGATGGATTATGGACTCTGGGGCATCTTGCCATGTCACGGGGTCCCGTGTTGCGTTTCAGGGATATACTCACCTACCATTGCCGGGGAGTATTCAGACCGCTGATGGTACATCCAGACCTGTAGTGGGTACAGGCACTGTCGCATGCACCCCTTCCATCACTCTAACCAATGTCTTACATGCTCCATCTTTTCCTGTCAATCTTTTATCCATTAGTGCCATTATACTTGATCTTAACTGTACTGTTTCCTTTGACATTCCTAAGGTGACTTTTCAGGAGAAGGGGACAGGACAACGACTTGGGACTGGCACATGGCATAAGGGGCTGTGGTATTTAGACAGGACTGGACTGGACAAAGCATTGGCATCCTTGGTAGCGGCCGCACCACCAGAAGCTTCCTGTCGCAGTGTTGAAGCCGACTTGCTACTCCACCACCAGCGTGTCGGTCATTCCTCTTTTCAAGTTCTTAGTCGAATGTATCCGTCCTTATATCAAAGGGCTGATAAAGAGAAGTTATTTTGTGATGCTTGTGAGTTGGGAAAATATACCAGAAGCTCGTATGTAAGCTCGGGGAATAGGAGTTCAGCTGCTTTTGACATGATACATTCGGACGTATGGGGCCCTTGTCCTACAACCGGAATTAACGGTTTTCGATGGTTCGTCACCTTCATTGACTGTTATACCCGCGTGACGTGGGTCTACCTTCTGAAGAATAAAAGTGACGTCCTTGCGGCTTTTCGGGACTTTTATCGCCGGGTGAAAACACAATATGGCGCTAAAATTAAGTGTTTCCGGTCTGACAATGGGACGGAGTATACTAATAAGCTGGTTGCTGAGTATTTTTCCACCCATGAAATACTACATCAAACTTCATGTGCTTATACTCCGGCACAAAATGGTGTGGCTGAACGAAAGAACAGACACCTGCTGGAAGTCGCACGGACGATGATGCTGGCTATGAATGTCCCGAAGCACTTATGGGGGCACGCTATTTTGACGGCCTCGTATCTCATCAACAGAATGCCGTCTCAAGTATTGGACTGGAAGACACCATTGGAGATGCTTACTGGGCAACTACATACACTGTTCCACCAAAAGTTTTTGGATGTGTGTGCTTTGTCCAAGATAATCGGCCTGGCGTTGGCAAACTGGATCCTAGAACAGTTAAATGTGTCTTTGTCGGTTACACGACGACTCAGAAGGGATATGCTTGTTGGAGTCCAGTCGAGCGGAAGATGTTTGTCAGCATGGATGTTACATTCAGAGAACTCGAACCATACTATGGTTCGGATGAAGGTTCAGCATTTGGTGACACATCTAACACAGGTGGTGTTCGATGTGAGGGGGAGATAATAAGCCCAAATGTGGTCGTCGGATCGGTTCCGTGTCCGGTTGTAGAAAACTGGACGACAGAGGGAGAGCACAGTGACTCAGATATATATGAAGAAGAAGAAGATACATATGTTACGCAGGGGGAGCAACAGACAAGGGAAAAGGAGCTCCAAGTCTACAGAAGGAGACAACAGAAGTCCAGTACTGTGCCTATGCCGTGCCATGTGCCTACTGTACCAAGTCCCTCGTCTACTCCTGCTCCAACTCCTGAAGATGTTGCCCCCGCACTGAATCACTCGGATTTTGATGCGGATCTCTCCGACTCGGATGGTATGATCTCTCCACCACCTATTGCTCCCTTAAGGAGATCTTCTCGCATCAATACGGGTAAGGTTCCTGCTCGTTTTGATGATTACGAACATGACATTGCCAACTTCTTGTCTTATTCTAACATTTCTTCGAATTATCGAGCCTTCATTGCATCGTTAGACTCTACTTCGTTGCCCAAGTGTTGGCAGGAAGCAAAGAAAGATCCAAGGTGGAAAGCTGCAATGATGGAAGAACTTGGGGCACTGGAGAAAAATAAGACATGGGAGCTGGTTCCATTACCCAAAGGGAAGAAAGCTGTGGGATACAAATGGGTGTACACGGTGAAAGAGACGCCAGAAGGAAAGGTCGAGCGATACAAGGCGAGGTTGGTTGCAAAAGGATTCACACAGTCATATGGCATAGACTATGATGAGACGTTTGCCCCAGTAGCAAAAATGAGCACCGTGAGAACTCTGGTCTCCATTGCAGCAAACTATGGATGGAAGCTGTACCAGCTGGATGTGAAGAATACCTTTCTTCATGGGGACCTGCAAGAAGAAGTATACATGGAGCTCCCGCCAGGATGCTACGCGACGGAATCAAACGAAGAGACGTCACAAGGAAAGGTGTGTAAGCTGAAGAAGTCGCTATACGGGCTCAAGCAATCTCCTCGAGCCTGGTTTGACAGATTCAGAAAGGCTGTTACAGGCATGGAATACCGTCAAACAAATACAGATCATACGGTCTTCCTCCAGCATGCAAGAGGCCACATCACTATACTTGCTGTATATGTGGATAATATAGTGATCACAGGTGATGATGAAGTCGAGATCACTAAGCTGAAGTCAAAACTCGCGAAGGAGTTTGAGGTGAAGGATTTAGGAGCGATGAGGTACTTTCTAGGTATCGAGGTGTGTGAAGGCGAACAAAGAATTGTTCTCTCACAGAGAAAATACGCACTAGATCTGCTGAAGGAGACAGGGATGCTAGGATGCAAAGCAGCAGTCACTCCAATTGACCAGAAGTGCAAGTTGGGAGCAGAAGCAGGAGAGCCAGTTGATCGTGAAAGATATCAACGACTTGTAGGAAGATTGATTTATCTGGGGCACACTCGCCCTGATATCTCATTTGCGGTGAGTGTAGTGAGTCGCTACATGCATGATCCAAGAAAGGGTCATATGGAAGCAGTATTTCAGATCTTGAGATATCTGAAAGGAACGCCGGGAAAGGGGCTATGATTCAAGAAGAATGGACACATAGAAGTTGAGGGATACTGTGATGCAGACTGGGCGAGCTGCATAGACGACAGAAGGTCTACCACGGGATACTGTATTTTTGTAGGAGGAAATCTGGTCTCATGGAGAAGCAAGAAACAGTCAGTGGTAGCACGGTCGACAGCTGAAGCAGAATACAGAGCAATGGCTCTGGGAGTGTCCGAGTTGCTGTGGGTGAAAGCATTGCTGACAGAGTTGCAGCTGGATAAGGGAGCACCATTGCGTCTTCTGAGCGATAGTCAAGCTGCAATCAGTATAGCTAACAATCCAGTTCAGCACGACAGAACGAAGCGCATCGAGATTGATCGATTCTTCATCAAGGAGAAGCTGGAACAAGGGATACTGAAGATTGACCATGTCCGCTCAGAAGAACAAGTTGCAGACTGTCTGACTAAGGGTCTTAGCTCATTAAGCCTGTCAAAGCTATGTAACAAGATGGGGATGATCAATATCTATCGCCCATCTTGAGGGGGAGTGTTGAGAATCAATAAGGGACTTTTAGTCCCACATCGGAATATGTTATATGTAGAGGAGCTAGACTCCCTATAAGTAGTGAAGTAGTCCATCAATAAAATCATTCAACCATTATTTTCTACACAAACAAGCTGGACTAGCATTCAAAGACAATTCTGGCGGGGGAATTGTGATGGCAAGAGGAAGTTGCATTTATCAGCTTGACAACTTTTCACAATGGCTTAATAAGAAGGAGATCTTGGGCTTTCGAAATCCAGAAATCAGCAATCAAGCCCAAGTTGCAAAAATTTGTTGGCGATTGCTACTGAATCAAGATGCACCGTGGATACGTCTCCTACAGGCGAAGTATCTATCCCATACCTCTTTATGGAAGGCAAAAGTCATTATCTTGTTCTTTTATATGGACTATAGGTGATGGTGCAACAGATCCGGGGTTATCTGGTCTATAGGTGAAGGTGCAACCGTTAAAATTTGGGATGATCCTTGGGTTGCTTCTATTCCCTCTCATATGGTTGAAGAATGGAAGGAGAATAGAACAAATGTATTATTTGTTAAAGTTCTTTTTTATTCCTATAACACATATATGGAACTATGAACTCATCAATTCATTATTTCCAAATGAAGTACTTGCAGCTATATTAAACATCCAAACAAGTTCCTGTTGGGAACGCGGTGTGACCCGAACCGGAGTTGGCCCATGAGGTGCGGTATTGAATTGGGCACATATGTCTTAAAAGAGAATTTTCATGTAAGGCCTGAACCAATCCCAATTATCTACACCACATGATTCCACCTCCCCAACAGTTTAATGGTATTGGAGGATCGATTGATATAGAAGTACACTCCAACAGGTATCTTTACTACAAAGCAGCCTATAAACACATTGTGAGTTGCCTGCATTCTCCATCTTATTATGTAATCCAGGATGTCAAATGGAATGATTGCGGTAACATTTGTAGATTCTTTTCATCTGTTGATGCAACATGTCCCCTATGTGGTCAAGATACAGAAACCGTGGATCATTTATTCCTAAATTGTCAAACCACATGTGATGGAAGGTCACAAGCTATCTGAAGTTTTTGGTTCCCTAGTTGAGCACCATGACCCTACATCAATCTGTTTTGCGAGCCATTTATTATGGGCGATTTGGAAAGCTAGGAACTTGTTAGTCTATGAAGAAAAGGCTCTAAACATTTCAGGAATATTGGGGATGGCTCATCTATCCTATCAAGAATATTCCTCATCATTCACTCTATGCCTGCTCATTCAATGACTATGTCACCCATACTCGGGTTCTTTGAAATGCAATTTTGACGAAGCTTTTGTTAGTCAATACTCTGTAACAACAAAATTTTACAATAAGCTTAAAGCATGTCACCCACCAAAACAAGCAATATGTAGTAATTACTCTAGACAAAGTACAATAAACCAAAGTATAGTAAATCATCCTAAAAAGAGTTAGTTTAAATTAATTCTCAACTATGTATTTAGATTCTGAAATTAAAATAATAATCTAACGGAGACCGAGACTTGCACTTGGTTCAATGTCCTTAAGACAATATTTGCCTCGCACTGGTGCTTACAGTTTATTGGCGATTAGTCTCGCAGGATACATCGGTTCTTTTCCTTCGGTAGCAGCACTTCACACCGTAGGAACTCGTAGAAACAATGTTGGTAGTCCCCCTCTCTCTTAGACTTAATGCTAAATGGAGGAATCTGGAGCTTATAGATAGCAATCCTTCCCACGCCACTCCTGAAATAGGACAATGTAAAAGTAGATGATCTATTGATCCAACATGTACATGACTTTGGGGACAGTCTGGATTGAAAGTTTGGATACGCCTATTGATGTTTTCTCCAAACAAAAGTGATCACACGGGGGCATATGTGATTAAGTTTCCATAGTTTTGTCCATGCTGTGAACCCTCCTTGCAGTGGTAGGTTATGAAGTTGTCTCTACAGTGATTTAGCGTTGAGTGAAGCATCTCTAGTATGGATCCATATTAGCTTGTCTGGGCGTGATCTTGATGTGATGGGAATACGGACAACTGCAACAACTTCATGAGGAGGGAAAATACTGAAGACAAGGGATTCATTCCACGTATTGGTTGTTTGGTTAACGAGTTCAAAAACACCTTGAACATAATTCTGAACTCCAGGATAACCCTTCACATGAAACATTGGTAGAGATAGTACCCAAGGATCCTTCCATATATCAATAAGCATTCCATCTCCAATTGACCACAGGATGTTTTTGGACAAATATTTCCTACACCGTAGGATGGTATTCCCTTCACACGAAAAATGCATCACTGTCACCGAAACCATCGTTGGGCCAACGTAAATCCAATAACTGTATTTTCTAACTCATAAGTTTAAACTTAAAACAATTCATGATGCTCGAAACATATATACCTTTAAAACTAAATTTAAAAAATATTGTTTCAAAGAATAATCAAACTAAGGGCCTCTAATATGCAAAACTACCATGCTAACCATTTCCACAAATCTCTTATAGTAAGATCGGCCCACATTACGTACTAATTCTATTTTATATATAAATATTTTGGTGTCCCTATAATCTTTGGATCTTGGGCCGTCGTCCATCCTATCCTAGACTAGGGTGCTCTTGGTAGTATTTTAAAGTTGCCACATGAGCCTAAAGTTCAACAGATTGTGAAATAATTATACATAATAGCTCGATGGGCTATATATATATATATAGAGTTCTTTTAATAGGAAAAGAGAGAGAATGGGCTTTTTAATATGCATAATTTGAAGCCTATTTACATCCATATTTTTGATGATTGGGTTCTCATGTATATATATTCTCTTGTACTCAACGAGGGAAACCCTAACCCTAATTACTATTCTCTAATAGAGCAGCAGCGGCAGAAATCAGGCTGGAGACATGGAGCAGCATCAACGTCAGAAGAAGAAAGGAGGAGCAACGTTGTTCCTACCCCTGGATGTTATAGTCAACGTACTATCCAGACTCCCGGCGAGGTCGATCGCGAGGTTCCGGTGCGTCAACAAACAATGGCGCTCACTAACTTGCGACGACGATGATGACGACAACGCTAATTACTTCCTCGCCATGCAACAGAAGCATGCGTCAGCCCGACCCAAGATCGTTGACGAGGCCGTCAGAGGGAGGGTCGGGATTTACGACCTCGACGTGGAGGCAGACGGAGTCGAAGACAGATCCTTCGACGTGGAGACCCTCGCGAACCACAGGCTGTCGAACTCCGTCAACGGACTGGCCTGCGCGTATCGATACGATGGTTCCGGATCGGACTTCCATTTGCTGAACCCCACCACCCGAGAAGTATCGAAGCTTCCAAATTTATATGACGGTCATCTAGAACTCGACCGCCTTATTCTTTCCGTAGGGCTGGGATTCGACTCTTCCGCCGGAATGTACAAGTTGGTCAGAATAGTCTATTACATGGATATCGGTTACGTTGCTCACATCCTCACTCTGGGTGATCAGGAATGGAGGCTCGGCTCGGATCGGTTGCCGATGCCTAATGTATATTTGTATGCAGGTCCTCCGGTCTGCCTACTCGGAGTGCTACATTGGAGTGCATACAAACGAGACAATCGCGAGAAGTTCATCCTCGCGTTCGACATCAATACGGAGAGGATCGAACCATTCATACCGATGCCTCCAGTTTCGAGTCCCTGTCCCTACTATGATATTCTCTCCATGGACGTCAAGGAGTGGAGAGGTCACATTTATGTCGGGATCCGTTATCAGGATTTCAGTCGTGATGGTGTCGAGATATGGATGCTGGAGGACTACGTGAATCGCAGATGGACCAAGATATGCGACTTCACCGTCCACGGACATGACACGAAGTTGTGTCGGTATCGCTTTAATGACAAGAAGCTTGTAGCCATTAAAGACGGGAAGATTTTCTTAAGATCGGCGTATATAGGGAAGATTTATTGTTACGATGTTAAGAACAAGACAGTGCGTATGATCCATTTGTCGTCGACATGGTCGGCTGGTTGGTCCCCGACTGGTCTACATGTTTACATTGAAAGCTTAATCTCGCCAAAGAAACTTTTGCATAATCTCAGTAAGAAATTGCAGCATTAAGCTCATCAATTTGGTTTGGTTACTATTTTTTTCTCTAGTTTTTTGAAATTTGTATCAGCATTAAGCATTAAGCACAATTCCGTGTCGGATGGTATCCAGTAGGCATTTACAGTCTCCTTAATCTGATCGATGCCTTTGAACAGACCTCCATGATTCCTTAGCACTGCTGCTCCTGCACCATCTTGTAGTCTATAAATGCCCCATTGAAGTTGATCTTCCCTTTGTTGAAAGTGGGAGAGGGATCCAAAGATCGACTACTCATTTGAGAAACCGGATGCGAATGACAGGGTAGAGTGAATATTTATCCCTCAATCTCCAGACATCGTCTCTAATTGATCTTCCTTACGCTCTCCAAGCGAAAGTAATCACCCTTGGACAGATACGTTGAAGGTTCCAAACAGGGCCGGCCCTGAGCAATTGGGGGCCCGAGGCAAAATTTCCTAAATGGGTCCCATACATAATGTAAAAAAAGTATAAATGAAAGAAAATTTTATTGTAGTCAAGATTTGAACCAAAGACCTCTTAAATACGAGTCTAACATTGTAAGCACTGCACCACCATACTTTTTGTTTAAAAAAAAGGCATATGATACATACTAGTTCTATTATAAACAGTTCTATTATATATATTCTCTTGTACTCGTCAAAGGAAACCCTAACCCTAATTACTGTCTTCTAATACAGCAGCAGCTGCACAAAGTAGGCTGGAGTCATGGAGCAGCATCAACGTCAGAAGAAGAAGAAAGGAGGAGCAACGCTGTTCCTACCCCTGGATGTTATACTCAACGTACTGTCCAGACTTCCGGCGAGGTCGCTCGTGAGGTTCCGGTGCGTCAACAAGCAATGGCGCGCCATACTTTGCGACGAAGACGACGACGACGCTAATTACTTCCTCGCCATGCACCAGAAGCATGCATCAGGCCGACCCAAGATCATCGATGGGATCGTCAGAGGAAGGGTCGTGATTCACGATCTCGACAAGGAGGCAGACAAAGTCGAAGACAGATTCTCCTACGTGGAGACCCTCACGCACCACAGGTTGTCGAACTCCATCAACGGAGTGGCCTGCACGTACCGATACGATCTCGGATCGGACTTCCACTTACTGAACCCCACCACCCGAGAAGTATCAAAGCTTCCAGATCTAGACGATCTTGACCATGATCTTCTTTCTGTAGGGCTGGGATTCGACGAGCCTACCGGAGTATACAAGTTGGTCGGAATAGTCTATTACAAGGACATCGGTTATGTTGTTCACATCCTCACTATGGGTGATCGGGAATGGAGGCTCGGCTCGGATCGGTTGCCGATACCTAATGCATACTTGTACGGTCCTCCGGTCTGCCTACACGGAGTCCTACATTGGAGTGCATACATACGAGACTATCACGAGAAGTTCTTCATCCTCACGTTCGACATCAAGACGGAGAGGTTCGAACCACTCATACCGATGCCCCCGGTTTGGAGTCCCTACTATGGTATTCTCACTATGGATGTCAAGGAGTGGAGCGGTCACATTTATGTCGGGGTCCAATATCAGGTGTTCAGTCGTGGCGGTGTCGAGATATGGAAGCTGGAGGGCTGCGTAAATCGCGGATGGACCAAGATATGCGACTTCAGCATCCACGGACACGGTACGACACTGTGTCAGTATATGTTTGATGAACGAAAATTTACAGCCATTAAAGACGGGAAGATTTTCTTAAGGTCGGTGTATATAGGGAAGATTTATTGTTACGATGTTATGAGAAAGACACTGCGTATGATCCCTTGGCCGTCGACATCCTTGTATGTTTGGGATGTTTACATTGAAAGCTTGATCTCGCCAAAGAAACTGTTGCACAATCTCAGTAAGAAATTGCAGCATTGAGCTCATCAATTTGGTTTGGTTACTATTTTTTTTCTCTACTTTTTTTTTTTTCCCAATTTGTGTCAGCCGGAACTGAATTTTTTTTCCTTTCTTTTTCTTATGAGCTTTTCTTTTATGAATTTATTATGTAATGGAGAAAATGACTATATATATAGTGGTTCCGAGCTAATTAATATATACAAATTCTACCATGAAAATTCAAGGATTAGGAAACAACACTCAAAAGAATTACCCAGAATCAAATGAGCTTTTTAGCTGATGTGTGATATATAGTTATATACTCAAAATACCATATAGCTGGCCCCTACTGTATCATACGTGCATGTTATCAAGTCATCTGCTACGATGGATCCAACGGAGAATACAAGCCAGTTAAACCGGTTCCTCATGATATGCAATACCCTGGATTCAACATTCAACGTCAAGCAGTGGCGGATCCAAGCTTGTGAGGTCTGGGATGGGCTCCAATCTACCCAATTTTTTTATGTAGTTTTTATTTTTATGTTTTTTGTGGGAGTTAGTCTATACGTAAACCCATTCTATCCCATCCTAGTGTGCATTTTTGGATTCGCCCCTGACATCAAGGTCAAGATGCATGTATGCTATGGCAGGTGCATCCTTATACATTCAACATCAAAGATGAGATGTTCGGACCATTCATACGATTCCTCCAACCTTCATCTTCAGATATGAGTTCCCTTTCATCTTACAATACATGTTCCCTTATAGGTGTTAAAGGAGCAGAAAGGTCATATTTACGTCGGAATTGACAATAATTAGATATCCTTTAGTGACATTTTCTATATTACTAATACGAATCTTCATTTTTAAATATAGCTCTCCTTTTTTATAAGACATCAAAAGCTTTCATTCAAACATTACCAAACGAGAGTTGGATTATCGTTCAAGATATCATCCATAACACACGGTGGAGGTTAATATTCAAATGATATGTTAGAGCTCTGATTCGTTGTTGTTCGACCTTCTTCGGTAGCTTGTCTTGCACGCCATATGATGTCCAACTTCGTGTCGGATGGTATCCAGTAGGCATTTTCAGTCTCCTTAATATGTTCCCTTATAGGTCTTCAATAGGTGATTCTCCATTCTGGAATTTTGATACTGCGCCTTTGAACAAACCTACATGATTCCTTAGCACTGCTGCTCCTGCACCATCTTGTAGTCTATAAATGCCCCATTGAAGTTGATCTTCCCTTTGTTGACAGTGGGAGAGGGATCCATACAGATTTTAAAACGAAACATAATATTTTTCTAACACTCATCACCTATCTATTATGGTGTCCTATTGTATGCATATTGGAGTGTCCGTGGTGTTTCAATATGCGTTTGATGCGTTTTTGAGTTTTGTGCTTCCTGGGTTAGAAATAATGGTTCCAAAAGATAGATGGGTGTACATAATATTGGTTTTTGGCAGGGGAGTTTCGGTAGTCTTGAATATTCAGATTTTCAGTAGTTTTGACGATTTAATGTGGTCGTTACTTAGTAGGAATCGGAACTCGATAGGAAACTATAGCAGACTTTTACATAAATTCTTTCCTATGCATGTCATATGTCCATATAGTCCTACATATTCAATGATTTCTTACAAATATGGAAATCCTACGTAGCATTAGATATTCATATACAGACACATAGCATTGTCCTAGTCCTATCTAAGTCAATGAATTCAAATACCATGTACATAAGGTTCATTTTGTTAATATCAATTATGCTCAATAAGAGATGTTAAATAATAAATATATTGTAGTTGTGCCACAACATTATATATATATATATATATATATATATATATATATATATATATAGGAAACGGATCGGGATACCCGCCCGCGGAGCCCCGCCGAAGCCCCGCCCCCCCCTGCACCATCGGATCGCGCGGGGTCCGCGTGGGGCCCGCCCCCGCCCGCACGATCCAACGGCCAAGGGGGGCGGGGGCTTCGGCGGGGCTCCAAGGGCGGGGCTCCCGATCCGCTCCCATATATATATATATATATATATATATATATATATATTCTCTTGCTTCATATTTTGCTCGTACTCCTCAAAGGAAACCCTAACCCTAATTACTATTTTCTAATACAGCTTTTCAGTGGCAGAGAAGTTGGAGAGATGGAGCAGCATCAACGTGTATATTTATATGGGCCTCAGGTC
Source organism: Iris pallida (assembly GCA_029216955.1). Lineage (NCBI taxonomy): Eukaryota > Viridiplantae > Streptophyta > Magnoliopsida > Asparagales > Iridaceae > Iris > Iris pallida. Next base: position 4,273,605 of record JANAVB010014600.1, read on the forward strand.
TGCCTACACGGAGTCCTACATTGGAGTGCATATAAACGAGACGGTCTCGAGAAGTTCTTCATCCTCGCGTTCGACGTCAAGAAGGAGAAGTTCGAACATTTCATATCGATGCCCCCAGTTTCGACGACCTCCCCTGATTTTGTCTCCGTGGACGTCAAGGAGTGGAGACGTCACATCTACATCGGGGTTCAGTATTCGGTGGTCGGTCGTGTCGTGATATGGAAGCTGGAGGACTATGGGAATCGCAGATGGACCAAGACGTGGAGCTGCGGAGTCGAAGGACACGCCACGACGCTGTGTCCGTATCCTTTTAATGAAAGGAAGCTTCTGGCCATCAAAGACGAGCAGATTTTGTTGGGATTGGTTTCGTACGATCGTCGAAATCATATAGGGATGATTTGCTCTTAGGGTCTACTTGGCAATTATAAGGGTAGCGTTTATGAGGTATTTTTAGAGTACCGGTTATGAGCGGTTATGCGGGGTCCGATTTTGGATGATTTTTAAGTAGCGGCTTTTAAACCAGTCCAATCCATGCTTGGTAATTCACTAATGAGCGGTTTTGAAAGTTTTTTACACGAATAAATTAAATAGGGAAGGGTATCAGTAGTTATAATTATATATATTTTTGTGAGAATATAAATGGAATAAAAAAATAGAGCCGCTCAAAATCCATCGATTTCGGGTGTTTATAAAACCATCCAAAAATACGTTACATCGATTTTGGGGGGTTTTTGAGCTGACCAAAACCGCAGAAGGGGCAAAAGCAGGGGTCCAGGTGGTGGCAGAGACAAGAGCAGGGAGAAGTCCAAGGATCACTACGAGGACTCGAAGTGTTACCACTGTGGCAAGAAGGGCCACATCAAGCGGAACTGTTTCGCTTGGAAGAGAGAGAAGAAGGGCGACAAGGGGAAGCAAGATGAGAACACTACAGCCGCGGCCTCGATACATGGAGGCGATGTGATCGTCGTAGGTGATAAGGTTATCACAAATCTCGCCTGTGATGACAATTCTTGGCTGGTGGACTCAGGGGCTTCAACACATGTATCTCACAACTGGGCACTATTTGCTACTTACACGACAGACGACTGTGGAGTGTTGAAGATGGACAATAGAGATGTGTCGAAGGCGGTTGCCGTTGGAGATGTGCATTTGAGAACAAAGACAGGTGCAGTTCTTGTTCTCAAAGATGTTCGTCATGTTCCTGATATCCGTTTCAACCTGGTGTCGGTTGGAAGGATGGATGACGAGAGATTCTTTAGTCTCTTCGGGAATGGTCAGTGGAAGCTTTCTAGAGGTTCGATGGTGTTTGCCAGAGGAAGCAAGAAGTCCGATCTCTACTATATGGAGGGGAGCGCACAGGGGACACAAGAGGTGAACGCAGTCAGTGATGCGTCTACCGAGTTGTGGCACAGGCGGCTCGGCCATATCAGCGAGAAGGGGATGAGCTACTTGGTGAACAGAAAGGTGATTCTAGGGCTCAAGACTACAAAGTTGGAGAAGTGCACGCACTGCTTAGCTGGGAAGCAAAATAATGTGTCTTTCCAAAGTCACCCAAGTTCAAGGAAGCCGGCGTTGCTCGAGTTGATTCACTCGGATGTCTGCGGTCCTATGAAGGTAAAATCTATTGGTGGTGCTTCTTACTTTGTAACTTTTATTGATGACTGTTCCAGGAAGGTTTGGGTCTATGCCTTAAGGATCAGGTGCTGCCTACTTTCGAAGGGTTTTAGGCCTCTGTTGAAAGAGAGACGGGCAAGAAGTTATTGTGTGTTCGGTCCGACAACGGCGGGAAATACATTGGTCCCTTTGATACTTATTGCAGAGAGCAGGGGATACGACACCAGAAGTATGGTACAGCAAAGAGCCATCATACAATCACCTGCGAGTGTTTGGCTGTAAGGACTTCGTGCATGTACCGAAGGACGAGAGGTCCAAACTTGAGCCGAAGACGAGGCGATACGTCTTTGTCGCTCCTTCGCGAGCATATTCAATTTTATAAAAATACAAATAAAGCTCAACAGGAGGCCGATAAACAAAAGCACATAGTCACTTTTGCCCAAAATGTCAGAATCTATGACTTAGATGACTCGAATTCTGAGCCTGACCTAGAACCAGAGCATGATCGGGTTACTTTAACACCTGTACATCAACTTGATCTTGATATTTTGGATACTTCCTTAGATCAGGTTGGAATGGAGTTTAGTCAGATTAACCAGTTTAATCTGGATGACTGGCTTCGTTTCGATGCTGGTGATAACTCTATCCTGGCAGATAAAACCCTTAATTGGGAAGATTTACTTAAAGCTTCTAAAGCTTAAAACAACACTTGATCTGGTGCTTCTTACTTTGTAACTTTTATTGATGACGGTTACAGAAAGGTTTGGGTCTATGCCTTAAGGATCAGGTGATGCCTACTTTCAAAGAGTTTCAGGCCTCTGTTGAAAGAGAGACGGACAAGAAGTTATTGTGTGTTCGGTCCGACAACGGCGGCGAATACATTGGTCCCTTTGATGCTTATTGCAAAGAGCAGGCGATACGACACCAGAAGTATGGTACGGCAAAGTGCCGTCATACAATCACCTGCGAGTGTTTAGCTGTAAGGCCTTCGTGCATGTACCGAAGGACGAGAGGTCCAAACTTGAGCCGAAGACGAGGCGATGCGTCTTTGTCGGCTACGGTCGGAATGAGTTTGGCTACAGACTCTACGACCCGGTGGAAAGAAAGCTCTTCAGAAGCAGGGACGTGGTATTCGTCGAGGATCAGACCATGACCAACACTCAGGATTTTGAGACGTCTTCTGAGGCTGAGAAATTGCCTGAGTTAGAGTTATTTCGCTTTGAGCTGTTTCCAGAGGACATCGCAGAGGATCCAATTATGGGGGAGCCAGTACATGGAGTTGCTCCCAACCTTGATCATCAGCCTGCTGATGGTGGTCAGGATGTCCCTCAGGAGGATGAGCATGCCGGAGAGGCGGTTCCTAAAGAGGAGGAGGCTGTTGGTATACAGCCACCACCAGTGGCTCCACTGAGAAGGAGCGACATAGAGCGTTGACCATCTACGAGATACTCACCAGGTGAGTATGTGCTATTGACTGACAGGGGAGAGCCCGAAAGTTTTGTAGAGGCTATGGAAGACGAACATAGGCAGGAGTGGATGGAGGCTATGCAGGAGGAGATGAGTTCCTTACGTGCCAATTCAACTTATGAGCTGGTGCGGTTGCCAAAGGGCAAGAAGGCTTTGAAGAATCGATGGTTGTTTAGAGTGAAGCAGACGGATGATGCTACTCGCCCTCGATACAAAGCGAGGCTGGTAGTTAAAGACTACGGTCAGCGGAAAGACGTAGATTATGATGAGATCATTTCGCCTGTCGTCAAGCATTCGTCTATTCGGGTGGTGCTAGCATTGGCAGCCCGTCTCGACTTGGATGTCGAGCAAATGGACGTGAAGACGGCATTCCTCTACGGTGACCTTGAGGAGGCGTTATAGAGGGAGCAGCCAGAGGGATTCTGTGAGAAGGGCAAGTCATATTTGATTTGCCGGTTGAAGAAGAGCTTGTATGGTTTGAAGCATGCTCCGAGGCAGTGATACATGAAGTTCGAGTCGTTTATGGGGGAGCATGGCTTTGCACGGACGACGTCGGATCACTGTGTATTTGTGAGGTATTTTGCCGATGATGATTTTATTGTTTTATTGCTCTATGTAGATGACATGCTATTAGTGGGTCGGAATGCCACTAGGATAGCGGAGTTGAAGCGCCAACTGGACGCAGCCTTCTCTATGAAGGATTTGGGTGCAGCAAAGACTATTCTTGGGATAGAGATTAGCCGAGAGAGAGAGAGAGAGAGAGAGAGAGAAAGAGTCCAAGTTGCTACACTTGTCCCAAAGGAAGTACATTCACCGGGTACTTCAGCGTTTTGGTATGGACGGGTCGAAGAAAGTGAGTTGCCCCCTTGCGGCCCACTTCAAGTTCACTGAGGAGCAGTATCCATCTATAGAGGACGAAAAAGAATGTATAGAACGGATTCCATATGCCTCAGCTGTGGAAAGTCTTATGTATGCTATGGTGTGTACGAGGCCAGACATCGCTCATGCAGTTGGCACAGTTAGCAGGTACCTTTCAAATCCTAGAATGGTACATTGGAGTGTGGTCAAGTGGATTCTACGATACCTTCAGGGCACTACTGATTGGAGACTTTCTTTTGGTGGTGACGAGCCGAAACTGGTTGTCACGCCCCGCTCCCGTAGGAGCGATCGTCCTCGCTAAGGCGTGATGCCGCACGAGCCTAGATTGCGCTCGTGCAAGACAGGTTCCATAACGGTCGATTACAGTGGCGACGACGGGGTCGTCGCACAGAAGTCCCAAACAGATACATTGAATATGCAGCAGAAATTTAGAACAAGAACACATAAACACAAGTCATTCAAAAGAAACTATTTTTATTGATATTGAATACAAGATTACATTTATGGGCGCAAGACCAAATTACAAGTCTCTCGTGCTCACTTTTCTCTCATTTACAAGTCACTCTGCTCTCTCTCATCTCTCGATTATAATGCTTGAGCCAGCGGAAGCTTCGGAAGGCGATGTCCATACATTATGTCCTGTATAAGTCTTCAATCCACGCGGTCGCACGCTTCGAATCGCCAAGGAACTCCGTGCCTCGACGCATCCAAGCGAGCTCCGCACCACGAGCTTCTACCTGTGCCTGCACATGAACACTGTGTGGGTGTCAGTACTCAACTATACTGGTGGAGTGAGTTTTTCGCCCACCCATACATAACCGACACGTTCATTTACTTTTGTGCAGCTTAAACCCTTTCGATTGTCTTTCTAGTATTGCCTTAGGATCAGTTTTATGACTTGACGTCTAACCAACTCGACGTGCAACGACATGGTCGTGCAACAATACCAACGTGTATTCCGATCGAGGCAGTGCCTCATCGCCTAGGTACTTGACCAAACTTCAACTCGGGACGGCAGGGTCGTGCCACATTCTATTCGCAACTTAGACATATTCAAGACAATGCTATGCCGAAGAGCAACTTACGCAAACTCGGCCGTGCCAAGACCTTTGTTTAAACTCAAGCGCCTCTAGACCAATCCTCATGCCAACGATTCAAGTGCCAAGGACGGCAATAGGACGACTCGAGCAGGCCGTGCCGCTAGACTTGATTCGTGTCTAAAGATCTGCTTAGACTTGTACATGCTTCATGATTGAGGGCGTGCCTCGCAACTTATCAAGACTTATCCTGCTACCGCCTTACGGCCTTCCTGTTCAACTCATTTGTTAACTTAGACAAGATCGCAGTGACGAATCCATGAACATTTTGACACCATCTAACGTGCCAAGCACGGTGCCTATGCTGCAGCCCGGTCTTAGGCCCAGACATTGTATTACAGACTAGACCAGCATTCAAGTTCTAGAATCAATCCAAAGGCATACACGCGGTGTGCCGCTATCTGCCGACACATCTACATGAGGAGGTCACTAGCAATGTCAAGCAATCTTGGACTGGCTCGTGGGATATCGTCCTGTACCTACACGGGTAGCTAGCCCGGTGGGGCCGAACTCTTCCATGCGGTCATCCAGCATCCTACTTTGAGCCACACTCGCTTCCTCCGGGCCGAATGATCCCGGCGCCCCGGTGATCACTCGAGAAGACTACACCTTGTCGACAAGTTGTCCAATGACCATGCATACTCGATCTATCCAGTCCTTCCTTCACATGACCATGCATTCCTTCTTTCTATCGAGACTTAACGAGACTCCCAAGCCGCGGGACCGATCTCGTGTGCGGGACATATCATGACTTAGCGAGACTCCCAAGTAGCGGGACCGATCTCGTGTGCAGGACATATCAAGAGTTAGCGAGACTCCCAAGTAGCGGGACGATCTCGTATGCAGGACATATCAAGAGTTAGCGAGACTCCCAAGTAGCGGGACCGATCTCGGCGACAACCAGTCGCGTGGACTTTCTTTGTTCGTGGCAAGCTTTTTCCTAAATCGACCGTAACTCGTGCCTTAGACAGGCCTGGTTCTATAGGCGACGCTAACGCTCAAGTCATATACTTATACGACGAGCCTTGTTCTCAAGGGACTACGCGACTTGACAACCGCAGATAGAGCGGAACAGTGCTAGAAATGGCTTCGATAGCCCAACACAACTCTTGTCTAACTTGTTAGGGCAACGACTCGACGAGCAAAGGCTACGCCGAGCTCTGCGTCGAGGGAACGTGCTATGCACGGGGTCGACTTGAACAACCAAGTTCGTGCCTAGACTTAGCCAACAGCCGTGCAAGACGACTTAACTTTACGGGACGTGCGAAGGCTATGCCAAGTCTTGCGGGACAGGACCGTGCATGCTTTATCAAGCATTCACGCGACGACGCCTATGACTTAGGCTGATTCGAGAGTTGGGACAAAACGACGGGACCGTGCATGCTATACCAAGCATTCACGCAGGCGACGCCTATGACTTAGGCTATTTCAAGTGTCGGGACAACTTAGCAACTTAAGCCAACTTCCTTCTCCCAAGCTATGGGATCTAAGGATCGAGTGTCATTTGAAAGCACGCTGAGCCGACTTCTTTGCAAACCGTGGGACCATTTTCCATGTTCTAGGACATTCCGACCCGACGGAATTATTCCCTTAGCTATGTGCGTTCGTAGCGTTTAGATTAGCCTACTTGTGCAAGTTAAAAACATGCAAATTATTATGTGCAGGCCAAGATGAGGCAAGTTCACCGAAACTATCCCACCTGTGCGAGGAGTCGCCTCGGACGAGCGAGCCTTCGAGCAGCCAATGCAAGGCTAAGTTCCAACGTCGTCGGCGTTTCGATTCCTCCGATTGACTTTGCGGGACGGGGCACTACACTGGTTGGGTATACTGACACTGATATGGCTGGAGATGTAGACACGAGGCAATCAACTTCGGGCTATGTGATGATGTTTGCTGGAGGAGCGATATCGTGGCAGTCGCGGTTGCAGAAGTGTGTTGCCTTGTCGACGACAGAGACATAGTACATTGCGACGATGGAGGCTTGCAAGGAGTTGCTGTGGTTGAAAAAGTTGTTGCAGAAAATGGGGCTGAAGCAAGAGTAGTATACTTTGCTTTGCGATAGCCAGAGTGCCATTCACGTTGTGAAGAACCAGACATTTTATAGTCTGTCCAAGCACATTGAGACTCGGTATCATTGGATACGAGATGTGGTTGAGAAGAAGGACGCGATGCTTGAGAAGGTCCATATTGATGACAATGGAGCGGATATGCTCACGAAGGTTCTACCAAGGGAAAGTTTGAGTACTGCAGGAGGATCGTCGGGATGACGAGTTCCTCCACCTAGTTGTGAAGGGAGAGATTTGTTGGAGTGGGTGGGGTTCCCAACCTATGTGGAGAATTCCCCGAGAGCGACGAGCGCCATCCGTGTGTCGGAGAAGCTCGGGGAGTGCATGGATCCTATTTTGGAACATATATGGTTAGGAAATATATGATTGGATTTTTATATTTAGTTTGATCATATACTTATGATTGGACCCTTCATATAGTAGCTTTCCATATAATTGGATTTCCAATTATGGCAAGCCAATTATGATTGGATTTCCATTAAATATATGATTGATGCATATTGAAAGTTTTCATATATATTGGCCTTCTATGTATGGATTACCAAGGGCTTATAAAAGGGTGATGCATGATAGTTGGAAAATCATCTCAAAAATAAGAGTTCTTTACAATCTTTGAGAGAGAGAGAGAGAGAGAGAGAGAGAGGATTAAGGACTATTGTGAAGGAGATATTGCTTCGAATAATTTTTCGGCATCTCTTGTTCTTCGGAGTCCGCAATCAAAAAATTTCTTCTTTCAAGTGAGTTGTGGTGATCCGTGTTGGATCGGGAGGAGCTTGTAGAGGGTGTATTCTCTTTATTCCATTAGTAGAGGTTCTTCAGGGTTGGACTCCGATCGTCCCGTGGTTTTTTTCCGCAAGGGTTTTCCACGTCAAAAATCTTTGTGTCTGCGATTGTGTTTGGCATTTTTGGTTTGTGTGCTTTTGCTCGATTCTCTCGCAGGACTTTCTGGTTTGGGGGAACGGTTTCCTTGCTTCGTTCCCAACAGTGCATACAAACGAGACTGTTACGAGAACTTCATCCTCGAGTTCGACATCAAGAAGGAGAGGTTCGAACCATTCATACCGATGCCCTCGGTTTCGAGTCCCTGTCCCTATTATATATTCTCTCTATGGACGTCAAGGAGTGGAGAGGTCACATTTATGTCGGGGTCCATTATCAGGAGTTCAGTCGTGGTGGTCTCGAGATATGGATGCTCGAGGACTACGTAAATCGCGGATGGACCAAGATATGCGACTTCAGCTAGCATCCCCGGACACTATACGCTGTGTCCGTATATGTTTGATGAAGGGAAATTTACAGCCATAAGACGGAAAGATTTTCTTAAGATCGGTGTATATAGGAAATATTTATTGTTACCATGTTAAGAGCAAGAGACTGCGTATGATTCATTCGTCGTGGACATCCTCGGCTGGTTGGGCCCCGACTGGTCGACATGTTTACATTGAAAGCTTGATCTCGCCAAAGAAACTGTTGCACAATCTCAGTAAGAAATTTCAGCATTAAGCTCATCAATTTGGTTTGGTTACTATTTTTTTTCTCTATTTTTTTGAAATTTGTATCAACATTAAGCATATTAAGCACAATTTTGTGCCCGATGGTATCTAGTAGGCATTTGCAGTCTCCTTAGGGTCCATTTGGTATGCAAAATATTAAATAGCCAGGAATTCTATATCCCCGGGAATTATATTCCTAGGCACCATTTTTTTGAATATTCTTTATTACCACGTTTGGTACATCATAATATTTTCGGGTATATATAATTTATTGCCGAGCATATATAATACATGTGTTTGGTATCATAAATAAATTCATAGAAATATATTATTCCTCAAACTCATACGAAAAGATGTTTCAGGATTTGATGGCACTGACAATTCTCTTCGTCTCTATCAAAGAAAAAAAAAAATAAGAATATTACAAATGAATAAGAAATATATCAAATAGAATGACAATTCTCAATACAACAATGCCAAATGTATTTGTGAGTTCCTTTAGGCTATGTGTTGAGTTTTTTGTGTGCTTTTTGATATGGTTGTACCAGAGTTGTGCTACTTGATGCATGTATAGTATTGTGTGCATACTTGATGTATACTACGGAACGACCACATGACATCCCAAATTACTCTTATGGTGCTGAAGGCTTTTGCTACTCATCAAAGTTCTTGAATAAGGATGAGCTAAAAACACTTTGCTAAAAACACTTTATAAATACCTGGGACTTTCTCTAGAGAGATCAATTGTATATCACTATATACTGTCGTAGATGTAGAAGTTTTTCCCTCTTTTTTGTTTTTTGATCACTTCATTAATGTTTCCAATGCAAGAACTTCCCCCATGCTTTTGGTGTCTGCATTATAAGATATGCCAACTTCGACTGAGTTTTGCTGCATGGTTAGCACAGAGCGATCGATCTGTCGAGTCTCCTGTCCTGAAGCTCTAGGAATATTTGAACTCGTTGATCCTCCGTCCAGTTTTCGCCATGTATTCTATGTGTGTAACACAATTTTTAACTCCATGCCCAAGCGAAGTCTACCACAAAACTGGCAAAATTTTGTTAATTGATCTTTTAATTGATCTTTCATGCGCGTTCTATGTGTTTCGGAGCTTAATTCCCTTAGAACGTACGACATCGGAGCTCGATAGGAAACTACCAATCTTTTTAGTTCTACAATACTGAAAATTGCTGAGAAACCCAATTTCGGGGTTGGTTTGTATGAAAAATCCACCTGCGGGATGGGTTTTATGAAATGCCCAGAATTATATATTTCCACGTTAAATATTCCAAGATTCCCTTTAGATGTTCTGAGATCTGAATTCCATTGCTCTCATCTTCAGCAAAGATCGCACACTACCAAAATACAGTCAATTAGCAACGGCACATTAGAGACGGAAATTAGCCACTGCATTGTTGGTTGTCTAGATCTAGACAATGCACTTCACAATGACTTTATGTTCACATCATCAATTATGAATAAAAATATATATATATATAAAAGAAGAAGTGAAAAAGTTGTCTTGAAAGTTGAAAAATAATAATTTTATTGTCTTCTCAAACTTTTGCATTGGAGAACATATTTTTATCTCATTGTCTTGTGTGAATGTTATCTTGCCACATAGGAAAGACATTGTCTTATGTCTCATGCCACATAAAATTTACAACACAAAATAAGACAATAGAGTTGGAGATGCTCTTAGTACGAAATCGGAACTCGACTGGAAATACAGTGGGAATCACGTCCAACATATTCAATGATTAATGTGTTCTAAATATGGAAATCCGATTAGATTTCCATATATGAATTATAAATATAAAAATTCTAAATAGGACTGGATTTTCATATATGGACAAACACGTTTGATGCGTTTATTCATATAGTCATATATTCATATAGTCCTACATATTCACTTTCCTATGCAAACTTTTACATTAATTCTTTCCCATGCATGTCATATATTCATATAGTCCTACATATTCAATGATTTCTAAATATGGAAATCCTACATAGCATTAGATTTCCATATATAGATATATAACATGGTATATAAATGGACCTAAGGTTCCTTTTGTTAATATCAGTTGTGCTCAATAAGAGATGTTAAATAATAAATATTTTGTAGCTGTGCCACAACATTATATATATATATATATATATATATATATATATATATATATATATATATATATATATATATATATATATGGGGAGAGATATTGCATCAATTGTTGCACCAAACAATCTCAACCACACATTTATTTCAATCATGTGGTTATAAAGCATGCTGACGTGGCAACAACTTTATGGAATGCTTTATAACCACATGATTGAAATAAATGTGTGGTTGAGATTGTTTGGTGCAACAATTGATGCAATAAGTTTGGTGCAATATCCCTTATATATATATATATATATATATATATATATATATATATATATATATATATATATATATATATATATATATATATATATATATATTCCGGCCGCGAGCGAGAGCAAGTGTCGTGGCGGGACTGGTTGCGGGTGTTTAATCCCCCCCGGTCGGCTGGTCCTGACGACTCTCTCCTTCCCTTTCGTGTGTGTGTGTGTGTGTATATATATATACTGGCCGCGAGCAAGAGCAAGGGTCGTGGCGGGACTGGTTGCGGGTGTTTAATCCCCCCCGGTCGGCTGGTCCTGACGACTCTCTCCTTCCCTTCCGTGGGTGTGTGTGTGTATATATATATATATATATATATATATATATATATATATATATATATATATATATATATGGAGCGGATCAAAAGCTCCCCTTAGAAAACATATATATATATATATATATATATATATATATATATATGTTTTCTAAGGGGAGCTTTTGATCCGCTCCATATATATATATATATATATATATATATATATATATGGAGCGGATCTAAAGCTCCCCTTAGAAAACATATCCTAAAAACCTCCCTCACTCTAATTCGTAATATTAATGTTAATATTAACGTTAATATTAATGTTAATGTTAATATTAATGTTAATGTTAATATTAATGTTAATGTTAATATTAATATTAATTTTTTTATATTAATGTTAATGTTAATGTTAATATTAATGTTAATGTTAATATTAATATTAATTTTAATGTTAAGTTTAATGTTAATTTTAGTATTTAATGTTAATATTAACATTAATATTAACATTAAATTACGGATTAGAGTGAGGGGGTTTTATGTTGTTTTCTAAGGGAGACTTTTGATCCGCTTCCATATATATATATATAATATATATATATAATATATATATATATATATATATATATATATATATATATATATATATATATATATACAAAACACAAAGGTTTTTGAATCCTAGGGCTGACTGTGCCAAGATAAAGAGGTTGGGATTTAATCTTGATGAATCAACGGTTGTGGAATTTTATGGGGAATCCAAAGAGTGGGGTTTGCACTCATAATGGTTGTGGATGAGCATTATTGAGATTGGGGTTTTATGGGGAATGAGCATTATTGAGAGTGGGGTTTTATGGGGAATCCAAAGAGTGGGGTTTGCACTCATAATGGTTGTGAATGAGCATTATTGAGAGTGGGATTTTATGGAGAATCCAAAAAAAATTCACATCCAGCAGTGGTTGGGATTTAATATTTTGATGGGGCCTCATAATTATTATTTTTCGTTTAAAATTGGGGGTCCAAGATTTTGAGGGGGAATTCATTAAATGAACCATGCCCTATGGACACGGGTTATGACTAGTGTATATATATATATATATATATATATATATATATATATATATAAAAGTAATTGTCTCTCTGCCTCGCCATCTCCAAAATGGCGATTTCCCTGTAGCAACCCACTTTGCCAATCTCGGAGTATGCCGATTTTCTCTATAACACCCTCCATTACTTATCCTCACTAATCTGTCGTCAATTCCCCCACTCTCAGATACTGGCACAGAGGGAAACTGCTTCACCATCTTCCAGCTTTTGCCAGATTGGAAGCTTTTCCTTTTCTTCAAGCCATTGTCACAGAAACAACACCCAACCCATGTTATCATATCAACTATACCAAAGATATGGAAAACAAAAGGCAAAATCAAGGTCGCAGAATATTATGAAGGATCTTAGGCCTCGTTTGGTTCACGGATTTAAGGAACCAGGAAAAGAAAGTTGTTCATTTCCTTTGTTTGGTAGCCACAAACTTGGGAATCAATTTCCTGACAAGAGAAAAAATGAGAGGGAATATGGCTCCACTCATGACCAATGGAATTGATTTTTACTACTCCTTTTCCATCATTTATTACAAAAATTATGACAAAACTAACCATGTGTTATTGCTTATTTTACCATATCCTTTTGGATTTTCATAATGTCATTTTTACTTTTAAAAGGTAAGGATATTATTGGAACATTGATATATTTTTGTTTTCCTTTCCTGCACCAACCAGAAAGAAAATCAAATTGTTTCCTTGTTTTACCAAACAACAGAAAGAAAATGTGACATGAATTCTACTTTCCCATTTCCATAGAAAGTACAAGGGAATCAATTTCCCTTCCATGAACCAAACGAGGCCTTACTCTGCTAAGTTTGACTCCATTGATGATCTTGAGTCTATTGTGAATAATGGTCTCCTGCTTATTGTGAGATGTTATCCAAACAAGCTCCCTGATGAATGAATACTCCTTCACGGAAGCCGACTTTTGCATGGGTGCAAAGCCAAAATCAAATGACATGATTTCAAACCCTACATGTCCAAAGCCCAACATCCCAAGCACCACCACAAAGAGGGCCAATCCCTCCAAGTCCGGTCTTCCTCCTACATTAGCAGTTCCCTCTGATACTCATTCGTCATATAACCACTTGTTCAATCCCATATTTTGTCAAGAAACAGCAGATTTTGTCAAGAAACAACATATTTTCACATTGAAACGACATATTTTGTCAAGAAACAGCAGAAATCACAGATTTCTGGCTGAATTCTTGATTGCCCAATATATTTTAAATTTATTAAATAATTGAAATATTATTGGTTCGGATATTATTGGTCCGGATATGACACTTACCGTATCCGCATCCAATATCCGATAAATATCCGATATGATATCTGAATCCGTATCCGAAATTTTGGATATTTTCGATTTGAATACGGATCGGATACGGATTTTCGGTCTACCATTGACAGGCCTAATAACCACTTGATCAACCCGCTGGAACCAAAGAAACATCCATGACTATATCCAACCTGGTATCCTCTTCAACCAAACCAATTGCCTCAACCAATCATTAATCAACCTATCTCTCCCGAACCCAAAAAGTCCTGACCACACCACAAAGTACAACATCCCAAACTCTTTCTACAAACCCTCATCTACACCACTCACTGATACCCAAACATCTGATACTCATCTCTCTGATCAATATTCAGAAACCACAAACACAACCAAGCCAATATTGACATTGAAACCTTGTGCATTACCTACTAAACCAGATTGTTTTTATTGATCCAATTCATGTTCTTAATATTCCATTTCCAAAACATCCCCCCCCCCCCCCCCCCCCCCCCCCCATATTCTGAGCAACAAGCAACATCATCTGTATCAAGAGAAGGATTTCTCTCAAATTGTAGCTCAAGCTTGGACTTCAACTACAGCTATTACTGATTACTCTTCCAGACTTCAACATTTGCTAACAATGCTGAAGAGGTGGGGAAAAAAAAAAGAATTGGTAGCTAATCTCTGATATTAAAAAAAACAAGAAGAATACCTCCTCTCCTCTGGCTTGAAACCCAACCGGCCTGGGTCCAGTGATCGTATCGACCAGGAAAAGGTTGTTCGTGCAACTCTCAATAAACTGCTCCTCCAAGAAGAACTATTTTGGAAACAACATTTGCTACCAATAAACTGCTCCTCCAAGAAGAACTAATGCATTTTTCTCCCGGTGTTTAGAGCGTGAATATGAGACAAATATTTCTTGACATTCTTAAGGTGCAACTTTGCAAAAGAGAAAGGCAAAAATACATTATAATGGAAGGTGATTGCAAGGTGCCGATCAATGTTATATACTTCTAATTTTCCTATAACTCGAATGTTTCGAGCACCACCTCTGTATATTATAGACAATATCCGGAAGGATATGGCCAGGGGTTTCAACGGATGCTTATCGGTACGGACAGGCTAATATCCGTATCCGAATTTTTTTTGTAATATCCGAATCCGATCCGATATCCGAACGGATGTCTCTTTTGATACTCCAAATTCGTATCCGTCTTGTTTAACGGATATCGGATAATATATGATCCGATTAGCTAAAAAATTCGAATGCTAGTATTTGAATATCCGAAATCCAAAATATTACAAATTTAGTTATTATTCGAATATCCGAAATCCGAATATTAAAATTTTAGTTATTATCCGAATATCCGAAAACCAAATTCAATTTCTCTACATATTTGAGTCCTTTCTTCTTCTGTTGTAAATTGTAATTAATATATATTACTATTATATATAAATTATATTATAATTAATTTATGTAAAAGTCAGTTGAGAATAAAATACTTTAATTTTCTCTATTAATTAATATATATTACATATATATTATACTATAATATATATATATAATTTTGGATATCCCAATCTGATATCCGAAATTTGCAATTTAGAGTCAGATCGGATATTAACGGATTCGAATACCTTAATATTCGAATTCGTATCCGAAAAACAATAATATCCGAAAAATATTCAGATATTCGAATCCGATATCCGAAATTTCGAAAAATATCCAAAAGTTCGGATACGGAATCAGATCGAATTCGAATTTTCGACTATCCATTGACAGGTCTAGATATGGCTGCACTATGTTCCAGTTATTTATAGCAATTATGCTATTTGGCTCCCAAAATTTTTGGGTGATGCCATCTCCCATTATGTGGCATCTGACATGGCAACTGACATGTCATGTTTTAACCCAAAAAAATTTATTGTTAATGCTAATGCTAATTTTAATTTAATGTTAATGTTAATATTCATGTTAATTTAATTTTAATGTTAATGCTAATTTTAATTTAATGTTAATATTAATTTTAATGTTAATGTTAAAGTAATATTAATGTTCATGTTAATTTTATTATTAATGTTCATGTTAATTTAATATTAATTTTAATGTTTAAGTTTGCCATGTCAGCTGTCATGTCATCGACCATGTCATATTACACATAATGGAAGAGAGTATCATCCATTTTTTTTTGGAGCCAAATAGCATTTTTGTATTTATAGTAATTTTATGTTTGACTTTAAAAAATATATTATATATATTCTCTTGCTTCATATTTTGCTCGTACTCGTCAAAGGAAACCCTAACCCTAATTACTATTTTCTAATACAGCTTTTCAGCGGCAGAGAAGTTGGAGAGATGTAGCAGCATCAATGTCAGGAGAAGAAAGGAGCAACATTGTTCCTGCCCCTGGATGTCATAGTCAACGTACTGTCCAGACTCCCGGCGAGGTCGCTCGCAAGGTTCCGGTGCGTCAACAAACAATTGCTCTCCGTAACTCGCAACCACGATGGCGACGTCGACAACTACTTCCTCGCCATGCGTCGAAAGCATGCGTCAGCCCGACCCAAGATCATCGAAGAGGTCGTCAGAGGGAGGGTCGTGATTCACGATCTCGACACGGAGGCAGACGGAGTCGAAGACAGATCCTTCGACATAGGAACCCTCGCGAGCCACAGGCTGTCGAACTCCGTCGAAGGACTGGCCTGCGTGTATCGATACGATCGTCGCGGATCGGACTTCCATCTGCTGAACTCCACCACCCGGGAAGTATCGAGGCTTCCGAGTTCACTCCTCGGGCCTCTGGAACTTGACGACCGTCTTCATTCCGTAGGGCTGGGATTCGATGCGTCTGCCGGAATATACAAGCTGGTTAGAATAGTCCTTTATATGGATATCGGTTACGCTCACATCCTCACTCTGGGTGGTCGGGAATGGAGGCTCGGCTCGGATCGGTTGCCGATGCCTAATGTGTATTTATATGGTCCTCCGGTCTGCCTACACGGAGTCCTGCATTGGAGTGCATACAAACGAGACGGTGTCGAGAAGTTCTTCATCCTCGCGTTCGACCTAAAGAAGGAGAGGTTCGAACAATTCATACCGATCCCCCGAGTTTGGACCTCCGTCGATTTTCTCTCTGACATGGACATGAAGGAGTGGGGAGGTCACATTTACGCCGGAGTTCAGTATCTGTTGGTCGATCGTGTCGAGATATGGAAGCTGGAGGACTACGCGAATCGCGGATGGACCAAGACTTACAGCGTCAACGTCCAAGGACACAGCACGACGCTGTGTCTGTATCCTTTTATTGAAAGGAAGCTTCTAGCCATCAAAGATGGGAAGATTTTGTTGAGATTTTCTTCGTACGATTATGATCATAATCATAAAGGGATGATTTGTTCTTACGATCGTAAGAGCAAGACGTTGCGTAACATCTATTCATCGCGGTTCTTGACTGGTTCGGACGTTTACATTGAAAGCTTGATCTCACCAAAGAAACTGTTGCAGCAGTAAGCTCATCAATTTGGTTTGGTTACTATTTTTTTCTCTATTTTTTTGAAATTTGTATCAGCTGGGTATTTAGCTGGAACTGAATTTTTTTTTTTTTGTTTTTTTTTTTGTGTGATCATGTAAAATGAATGTACTAGAGAAAATGAGTAATAAAGTCAGTAGCCATCAGATTGATTCTTATTGCCATAGCTAATTAATATATACAACCTAACATGAAAATTTCAACTTAATTACTAAATCCTACCACCCAGGATTCCGGAACTAGCAAAGCATCCATGTCCATCAATCTCACATGCGTATTACCAAGCCACGTGGTGAGCCCGTCACACTGAATTAGTTCTCCACCTGACCAGAGTGGTAAACCAGATGAATGCTATTGCTACTTCTAACGAAAGATAACATTCTAATTGATACAAATTGGTGGGTATCGTTCCCAAATGCAGGGGTCTATCACTTACCAGTACCTCGTGTTAATAGTGATCACAGACCTTATTTATTTGAAGTGTGACATTGTCAACAGAAGCTTTCCAATGAGATTTGAATGTGCTTGGTTTAAAGAACCAGACTTCATGGATATCCTCAAAGAAGCTTGGGCTAAGTTTGAAGATCCACATCTTCCAAATCGACTACATAAAGTACTTCATGTCCTCAAAATTTCTTCCTTGCTAATTATATGACTCCTCATTTGAATCGCACTTCCGCTGTGCTTATACCAAAGAAACCTATTCTTATAGCTCCATCTGACTTCAGACCTATTTTCCTATATAATGTCATATACAAAATCATCACTAAAATCTTCACAAAAAGGATATAACCGTTATTGAGCACTATTATTTTCCCATTTCAGAATGCTTTTGTTCCCAACCGTCAAAGAACGGATAATGCCATTTTAGCCCAGGAAATGTTCCACTCAATTGCTAAATTCCCAAAATCCAAGTGTAGCCTAGCCTAGCACTCAAACTAGACTTGTCAAAATCATATGATCGTGTCAGTTGGCCTTTCCTCAGTCTAGTGCTCAAGGGATTTGGCATCAACGAAAAATCTCATGATCTGCTAAAGAACTGTGTCCTCTTCCTTATTTGCTTAACTTGTTAATGGCTCTCCCGCAAAAACCTTCAGGCCCATCCAGAGGCATTCGGCATGGATGTCCATTGTCTCCCTATATGTTCATTTTGTGTGGTGAAATTTTATCAAAGCTTATTCTATATCATGAACACAATGGGTTGTTCTCTAGCATCAAAATTAACAGAAGAGCTCCATCAATATTCCATTTAATCCAAGTGTAGCTTGGGCTACACTGCCTAATGTCTTTGATATTTTATCCATGATTTCATTTTTCTCCTCCAGGTCTGGACAAGACGTTAACTTTACAAAATCATCCATATTTTTTTCCAGAAAAGTAGATATCTAAGTGCGGCAACTTATTCAGGACTTACTCCACGTTCAGATTATGAATCCTAATGACAAATTAACACTTATACTAAAGCTTAATGGTTGTACGGCAAGATGTTTGTCTCATGCAGGTAGATCTATCTTACTAAAATCAAATTTGGCTTCTCCAGTATACAACATCATGTTACCTACTTCCAAGGGGTATCACAAACAAGCTGACTAGCATTCAAAGATAATTCTGGTGGTGGGATTTGTGATGGTAAGAGGAAGTTGCATTTAACATCTTGACAACTTTCACAAAGGCTTAAGAAGGAGATCTTGGCTTTCGAAATCCATAAATCAGCAATCAAGCCCAAGTTGCAAAAAATTGTTGGTGATTGCTATTGAATCAAGACGCACTGTGGGCACGTCTCCTACAGGCGAAGTATCTATCCCGTACCTCTTTCTGGAAGGCAAAAGTCATTATCTTGTTCTTCTATATGGACTAGAATTCTAACTTGCAAGGACATCATCAGATCTGGGGTTATCTGGTCTATAGGTGATAGTGCAGCAGTTAAAATTTGGGGTTGCTTCTGCTCCCTCTCATATGGTTGAAGGAAGGCAGGAGAATAGAACGAATGAATCATTTGTTAAAGTTCTCTTTATTCCTAGAACACATATATTGAACCATGAACTCATGAATTCATTATTTCCAAATGTAGTTGTTGCTATATTAAATATCCAAACAAGTTTAATGGTATTGGAGGATCCATTGATATAGAAGTACACTCCAACAAGTATCTTGACTAAATTATGGTCAAGATACAGAAATTGTGGATCATTTATTACTAGTTTGTCAAATTAGGCGTATTTTGGTTTGCTTCGCCACTAGGCTGTTGGTTTGAAGATTGGTGTACTAACCTATGTAAGAGTATCAACACTTTGTTTGAAAGTAGACACGAAATGAGAAAGAGAGGAATGATTTTCGTTGTGTTTTCATTCATGCAACTAAAGCCTTTATATAGGCTTATACAAAGATTGAAGATGTGGTCAGCAACAAAATAGGAGGATAATACTCCTGACCACACACATTAGCTAAGGATTAGCCACATTCGAATATTGCCTCATGTCCGATTTTGGCCCAACCCGGCTCGACCGGACCCGAGCCCAAGCTCCATATTGTTCTTTCATGACTGCCCAAATGCCCTACATAATTTTCTTATTTCTCCTATTTTGAAAATATCTCTTCCTCTCTATTTTACAAATACCTCATGTATATATATATATATATATATATATATATATATATATATATATATATATACATATAAGCAAATATCTTTCTCTCTCTCTCTTTACACAAATATCTCACCCATCACTATCACACCCCCTCCCTAGCAACCGACTACCCACTCCCTCTCTCTACTTTTTCTCTATTCTCTCTCAATAATCTCTCTCTCTCCCTCTTTACATATGATATACACACATATACAACTCTCTCTCTCTCACACTCCCATCAATCCACACACCCCCTCACCCTCTCTCCCTCTCAGCCGACAAGCAAACACTCCCCCCCCCTCTCCCATTCATTTTTCTTTCCTTCACCAACTTCTTCATCTTCTTCTTCATGTTCTTCTTCTTCTTATTTTTTTAACACCATCACCATTCTCCACCTTCACCAACTTCACCACCCACCTTTCTTTCCTTCTCCTCCCTCGAGCTCCGCCGTGCGCCACCACGTGGCCGGCGAGCCTCCCCGACTCCCCGTCGCGCGCCGCCACGGCCACCACCGCCGGGCAGCCGCCGCCGCAGCGTCGTAGCGCACGCTCGCGCACAGCAGCTTGCTGCACAGCGGCAGCAGCTGCAGTGGCAGCCGCGTGTGGCCGCGCCACCACGCGCCGCCGCGGCCAGCAGCCGCCGCCGGCGAGCCCCCAGGCCGCGCGCGAACCCCCGGCGAGCACCCCCTGTCCAGCACCGTCCTCCCCGACGTGCGAAACACACGATTCGTGCGTTTTGAACGAAACTCCGTCGACGCGCGCGCGGGAAAAATTTCAGAATTCGCGTCTCGGGGCAGCAACTTCGTGCCGATTTTTTGGACAATCCGACCGTTGGATCGGCGATTTCTTCGCTCCGTCTCAATCTCGGTATATACCCCTTCATCCCTGTCAAATTTGAACAGTTAATTCTGCGTTTGATACATCAAAACCGGCCACCAAGTTGACGTTTTAATTTGTACTGTTTTTGGACAGTTTCGCGACGCCAACTTCGCGGGTTCGTATCTTCGTCGTCGCAGCTCCGTTTTGCGCGCCACCAGTTCCGATGCACAGCTGTTATAACCCTCTTCCTGCCCCCTTTAGATTTCATTTCAGTTTGAGCTTGTTAGGTCGGTCGAATTCGACGCCAAAGTTGGTCGTTCGAATTCTTAGTGTTACACTTGTAAAATTTCATTTTTGAACCCGGGACTCCGGATTCAATTTCTGACACCACCAGTAGACTCGTGGTGTCGTTCTGGTATGTTTTCATATAAAGTTTGCTTGATTTGGAGAACGTGGGCCCGGACACGCATTTCGGTGCAAAACAGGTCCCACTTTCTGAGTCAACAGGACTTTTTGACGCCGGCTCATCGGAATCCAATTCTGGATATACCGTTGAGTTCGTATCGTCATTCTGGACTCGTAGACATATAATTTGCTGAGTTTTGAAGACATTTGCTCCGGCACGTATTTCCGTGCAAACCGGATTCCAAATGTCCGCGTCAACGGACCAATTTGAGATCGGGTCAACGGAATCCAATTCTGGATATACCGTTGGGTTCGTATCGTCATTCTGGATTCGTGGACATATAATTTGTTAGGTTTTGTGCACTTTTATTTCGGCACGTTTTTCGGTGCAAAGTATGTCCAACGACGGACATCATTTTGGCCCGAAATTACCGTTTGCCCCTGTGTCCAAATTGGACTTTTGGACAGGCTATCCTAGCTGATTTGTCCATTCTGGACACGTTGGTGATGTTAGTTTCATCATCCGACAACATCTGTATATTTTTTCCCTTTTTGTGTCACCCTATTATTATAATATTCTCCTTTTGGTTGTTTTAGAGACCGTCAATTTCTGTGATTTCTAAATCATTGAAATTCATAAATTGACCTTGTAGATGTTTATAGAGACTAGCTTGACCATGGTTGACTACTTTGACTAGACGTCGAAGTAGAGTCAACATTTGACCTAGGTTAGACTAGTTTTGACCCTGGTTGACCACAGTTGACTATTTTGACCCAAAGTCAACTGTTAGTCAACGTTAGTCAAGTTGACCTAGAGTTGACCTAGGGTTGACCAGAGTTGACCAGTTGACCAAAGTCACCTGTAAGTCAACCATTGACCTATTTAACCTAGATTAGACTTAGAATTGATCGGAGTTGACCAGTTGACCAAAGTCAACTGTACGTCAACCTTGACCCAGTTTGTCTTAGTTTGACCTAGATGTTAGTATATCTTTGACCCTGATCAGCTCTTGTATTATTTCATCTTTAGGTCTGTGGCTTTACTCTGAACCTTGATTCATATTGACAGCAGGACCCCAGGCGAGTACATTCTCTGATACTTATTCCCAATTTATGATAACTGTTATGATTCATGTACTTAGTGTTGATATGCTTATTCCCGACACATGGTTCTCACGGATTGGTATTCTTGGATCCCGACGAGAGATGTTTTCTCCTTCTTAGGTTGGGATATATTGTGCAAGCACCCTTGTAGCTCTTGCTCGATATATGGTCACTGATTCTAGAGAAGGCTAGCTACCTTCTCATTAGAATCCCGTGCAGTGACGTGTCCTGTTTGGATCCATTCTACCAGTTGGGGTAGGGGGAGTAGTAGCGTAGGCCTGTGATCAGATCCATCCCACATTTCCGAACAGTGTGAGTCATATACCGCACATATGACTTGCCAGGCCGATTCTTGACAGGTACCCAAGCCGATCACAAGCTGAAACTACTACTCACACACATTGGATATATAGCTTACATTGATTGTGTACATACCATGATCCCGTTCTATTCTTCTTGTTCTAGCTCTAGCTTTACAGCTTACCATGCCATGATACATACATGTACACTCCATGATTCATTATATATGCTCTATTTTACAGTCTTATAGCTTTTATTCTATCTTGAGATCTGTTATGAGATATATGTACTCGTTCCATCCTGACCGGATATGTTGACAAATTTTAGGAGTAGTTGTGTCCTCATTATTGGACTTCATGATGTTGCTAGCTGAGGTGGATCTCACTATTCTTCTATGGGAGTTGCCTGGTAGTTATCCTTAGTTAGTCTTGTTGTTCCTTCTTTATCTTTCATGTCTTATGATTATTGTAGATTCTAGTTGTTCTAGTGATATTGTTATTTATTCTTGTCTTATCTTCCTTAGTTTTCGTGATGTGACATGAGTACATTTCTAGATATGGATTCTTAGAAGTTGTAGTTAGTATAGTACTTGACAGCGTTCTACCGCCGATACCGCGGCGTAGGCTGGGCGTGGCCCACGTATTCGTACCCGTATATCCGGGTGCGGGTCGTGACAATTTACACGGAGAATGGTCATTCTCCATGTAATTTAGCACGGAGAATGGTCATTACAGTGTTAAAACGCAGGAGAATGGTCATTCTCCGTGTTAGAAACACGGAGAATGCCATTCTCCATGTTAAATAAAACAGAGAATGACGTTCTCCGTGTTAAATAAAACGGAGAATGGCCATTCATCGTGTAATTTAGCACGAAGAATGGTCATTCCAGTGTTAAAACGCAGGAGAATGGCCATTCTGCCATTCTCCGTGTTAAATAAAACGGAGAATGACATTATCCGTGTTAAATAAAACGGAGCATGGCATTCTCCGTGTTAATTTACACGGAGAATGGTCATTTCCAATGTTAAAATGTAGGAGAATGATCATTCTCCGTGTAATTTAGTACGGAGAATGGCATTCTCCGTTTCTAAATTACACGGAGAATGGCCATTCTCCGTGCTAAATAACACGAAGAATGACATTCTCCGTGTTAAATGACACGGAGAATGGTCATTCAAATGTTAAAACACAGGAGAATATGATCATTCTCCGTATTAGAAATACGGAGAATGCCATTCTTCATGTTAGTAACACGGAGAATGCCATTCAACACGGAGAATGGCATTCTCCTTGTTAAAAATGCAGGAGAATGACTATTCTTCGTGTGATATCGACGGAGAACAGTTGACAGAAACCTACTTTTTTATTTTTTTGTTTTGTGGAAAGAAATTTGACATGAATAAAGATTCAAGAGTTTTCGTCCTTCTTTTAAAATGATGCTAACTCTTATGGAAAAGAAGAAGAAGATCTTCTCTCCATAATTAACCTAATTGTCGAAGAAGAAGAAGAAGAAGAAGAAGAAGAAGAAGAAGATGAGCGATGATCGGAGTTCGACTGAAAAAAAAGCATGGTGAACTACGAACGATCTTTGCGATCTCTGCTGAAGATGAGAGCAATGAAATTCAGATATCTCGTGAAGAAGAAGAAGAAGACGAGAATCGTAATCCAGATCTGAGTTTGTGCGGAGGGGTAGTTATGGTATTAATTTTATAAATACAGAGCATCTAAAGGGAATCTTAGAATACTTAACGTGAAAATATATAATTCTGGACATTTCATAAAATCCATCATGCGGGTGGGTTTTTCATAAAAACCAACCCCGAAATTGGGTTTCTCAGCAATTTCCAGTTGTTTATATGAATCCCGGAGTATAGAATCTTTCTTTCCGATGCATGCAGAAACTTGTTAGCAGTACGTCCGCGGAAGCAACTACGGCTCCAATCCAATGAGAATCCGATCCTACGTATTCCATATATGATTTCTAAATATGGAAATCCTACGTGGGATTAGATTTTTTTTTTTTTTGAAAGGAAACCAGAGCAATTGTATTAAGAAATGTTATGACTCATATCCAAAGAAATATGAGTCGAGATACATGATGGAATTTCTTCATAAACTGAAATTACATATGAATGATTAGAAAGGAGAGTATGTGAAGCTAAGTGATGCGCTGCTTGATTAGAACTTCTGTTAGCATAGCTGAAAACAATGGCAGATGAGGTTTCTTTAATCTTCCTTGCATCTTCAATAACATGTCTCGCTCGCCAGGGTGGAGAAGTATGATTGTTGTTGATGGAGGCGGGCAAAACTTTACAATCACCTTCAATAGTAACACAATGTAGGTTATGATTGAAGCTGATCTCCAAAGCCAATTGTAAGCCCATGGATTCAGCTTCAATTGGAGATCCACCATCTTCATATTTGACCATTGCAGTGATGTAATGTCCTTCTGCATCTCGTAAAATTGCCGCTGCCGCCATCTTATCATCAAGAAAGGCACCATCAAAATTAATCTTCCAAGTACCAGTATTAGGAGGACGCCAGTGTTCGATTTGGTGAGGATTGTGAAGAGAGGGTGAAGTTGTGACAGTACCATTGTTACAAGCTTCAAATTTATTCTTCAGTCGCATTGCCTCTGTGTAGATATAGTCAGTAGAGATTGGTTTGTCATCAAAAATTGATTTGTTTCTCGACTTCCATATGAACCACATATGGTAGAAGCTATGAGCAATCTTCTCTCGGTCTCCTTCATTCAAAAGATCAGTGACAAATTTGGAGATTGTGATATCATGTTTGATATCATTTGCAAGTTGAGGATAATGCCTCCAAGAGATTCCTGTAACCTGGCTATGGAAAAGCAGATGGTCAATGGTTTCAATATGTACCTTGCATAATGGACACATTGCATCAATGTGTCTGAGACGATGAGGTATGTTGAGCTTTGTTGGTATAGAATTGGTAATGCATCTCCATGTAAACATGAGAACTCTTGGGCAAATATAGGTGAGTGACCATAACTTTCGCCATTCCTTAAAGTCAGTGGCATTGTTGTTGCTTCTGTTCAGTAGGGATCTCTCATGAATGAGTCGATATATGGACACATGGCAATGTCTTAGTCTACCAAATTCTAAATATGCAAATTTTACATAGATTGGATTTCCATATATGGATATCCTACATAGGATTAGATTTCTTTATATATAAATGTCATTGACATGCTATATAAATGGCCTAACCTTAATTACTATTTTCTAATACAGCTTTTCAGCGGCAGAGAAGTTGGAGCCATGGAGCAGCATCAACGCCAGAAGAAGAAGAAAGGAGGAGCAACAACGTTCCCGCCCTGGATGTTATAGTCAACGTAGTATCCAGACTCCCGGCGAGGTCTCCCGCGAGGTTCCGGTGCGTCAACAAACAATGGCACTCCGTAACTCGCAACAACGACAATGTCGACGACTACTTCCTCTCCATGCGGCGAAAGCATGCGTCAGCCCGACCCAAGATCGTCGACGAGGTCGTCGTCAGAGGGAGGGTCGTGGTTCACGACCTCGACACGGAGGCGGACGGAGTAGTCGAAGACGGATCCTTCGACGTGGAGACCCTCACGAGCCAAAGGCTGTCGAACTCCGTCGAAGGACTGGCCTTCGCGTATCGGTGCGATCATCTCGGGTTGGACTTCCATATGCTGAACCCAACCACCCGAGAAGTATCGAGCCTTCCAAATTTATCTCAATTTATATTTTGGTCATGTAGTACTTGATCGTTGTCTTCTTTCTGTATGGCTGGGATTCGATGCATCCGCCGGAATGTACAAACTGGTCAGAATAATCCTCTATATGAATATCGGTTATTGTTTTGCTCACATCCACACTCTGGGCGATCATCAATGGAGACTAGGCTCGCAGTTGTCAATGCCTAATTTATCTTTAGATGGTCCCCCGGTTTGCCTACATGGAGTTCCACATTGGAGTGCATACAAACGAGACTGTTACGAGAACTTCATCCTCGCGTTCGACATCAAGAAGGAGAAGTTCGAACCATTTATACCGTTGCCCCCGGTTTTGCGACTTCCGCGTCCACCGACACAGTACGCGGTGTCGGAATATGTTGGATGAAACAAAACTTTTAGCCATTAAAGACCCCTATTTATTGTTAGGATCTTAAGAGCAAGATGTTGCTTAGGATCTATTGGTCGCCGACTTCCTCGATTGGTTGGGATGATGTTTACATTGAAAGCTTGATCTCGCCAAAGAAATTGTTGCACAATCTCAGCAAAAAATTGCTGCAGTAGGCTCAACTGGTTACTATATTTTTCTATATATTTTTTGAAATTTGTATCTGGGTATTTAGTTGGAACTGAATTTTTATTTTTGTATCTGGGTACAGGAGAGAATGAGATATCACCTAATTTGTAGAGACCATCAGATCTGGGGTTATCTGATCTTCAGGTGATGGTGCAATGGTTAAAATTTGTAGAGACCATCATCAGATCTGAATGTATCATTATCTTTTTATTCCTGGAAGGCTAAATTTAATTATATATAACTAACTTTAAAGCTAACTTTAATTAAAAAAATTATTGTTGCCAACAAAGAATCAAACTAAAGGCCTCTAATAAGCAAACATAATATGCTAACGCCACTTCACCACAAATTTTTTATATTAAGATTGGCCCATATTACTTACTAATTTTATTTTAGATAGAAACATATTGGTGCCCCTTTAATCTTTGGACCATGAGTTGTGTTGTCCAGCCTGTCCTGGGTCAGGGCCACTCCTGATAGTATTTTAAAATTGTACATAATAGTTGGATGGGTTATATATATAATTTTTTTTAATAGGAAAAGAGAGATAATGGGCTTTTTATATACATAATTTGAAGCCTATTTACATCCATATTTTAGATGATTGGGTTCTCATGTACTCGTCAAAGGAAACTCTAACCCTAATTACTGTCTTCTAATACAGCAGCAGCGGCACAAAGAAGGCTGGAGGCATGGAGCAGCATCAACGTCAGAAGAAGAAGAAAGGAGGAGCAACGCTGTTCCTACCCCTGGATGTTATACTCAACGTACTGTCCAGACTTCCGGCGAGGTCGCTCGTGAGGTTCCGGTGCGTCAACAAGCAATGGCGCTCCATAATTTGCGACGAAGACGACGACGATGCTAATTACTTCCTCGCCATGCAACAGAAGCATGCATCAGCCCGACCGACGATCATCGACGAGATCGTCAGAGGGAGGGTCGTGATTCACGACCACGACGCAGAGGCAAACAAAGTAGAAGAGAGATTCTTTGACGTAGAGGCCCTCACGAACCACAGGCTGTCGAACCTCGTCAACGGAGTTGCCTGCGCGTACCGATACGATCGTCTCGGATCGGACTTCCACTTGCTGAACCCCACCACCCGAGAAGTATCAAAGCTTCCAGATCTGGAAGAACTTTACCATGATCTTCGTGTTGTAGGTTTGGGATTCGACGAGTCCACCGGAGCGTACAAGTTGGTCGGAATAATCCGTTCCAAGGACATCGGTTATGTTGCTATTATCCTTACTCTGGGTGCTCGGGAATGGAGGCTCGGCTCGGATCGGTTGCCGAAGCCGAATGTATATTTATATGGAGGTCCTCCGGTCTGCCTACACGGAGTCCTACATTGGAGTGCATATAGGCGACACGGTCACGAGAGGCTGTTCATCCTCGCGTTCGACATCAAGAAGGAGAAGTTCGAACCATCCGTACCGATGCCCCCTTTTTCGTGTCCCTACTATGATATTCTCTTCATGGACGTCAAGGAGTGGAGCGGTCACATTTATGTCGGGGTCCATTATCAGGAGTTCAGTCGTGATGGTGTCGAGATATGGATGCTGGAGGACTACGTGAATCACAGATGGACCAAGATATGCGACTTCACCGTCCACGGACACAACTCGATTGGTTGGCATGTTTTTATTGAAAGTTTGATTTCGCCAAAAAAAGTGTTGCACAATCTCAGTAAGAAATTGCAGCATTAAGCTCATTAATTTGGTTTGGTTACTATTTTCTCTATTTTTTTGAAATTTGTATCAACATTAAGCATTAAGCACAATTCCGTGTCCGATGGTATCTAGTAGGCATTTGCAGTCTCCTTAGGGGCTATTTTGTACGCGAAATATTAAATAGCCGGGAATTTTATATCCCCAGGAATTATATTCCAAGGCACCATTTTTCCGGATATTTTTTATTACCTCGTTTGGTACATCATAATATTCCCGGGTATATATAATTTATTGCCGAGTATATATAATACATGTGTTTGGTATCATAAATAAATTCCTTGGAATATATTATTCCTCAAACTCATATGAAGAGATGTTTCAGGGGTTTGATAGCACCGACAATTCAAAGAAAAAAAAAAAGACTATTACCAATGAATAAGAAATATATCAAAATATATCAAATAGAATGACAATTCTCAATACAACAATGCCAAATGTATTTGTGAGTTCTTTTAGGCTTTGTGTGCTTTGTTGTGCTACTTGATGCATGTATAGTATTGCGTGCTCCCAAATTACTCGTCTTATGGTGCTGAATAAAGGAGATATCCCCTGAATTGCTTATACCTCGACTTGGAGTAAAGGTGTTCGAAGGTAAAGGTGTTCGAAGGAGTTCCATTAACGAATATCTCAAATGTTGCACGCAGTAGTTATGCACATATCCCCTGAGTACCTGGCTTATCACAGACCAACTAAAGCATACCGTAGGCTTTCGACATATCAATTTTGAGTGCGAAAGCACTATTTTTTGTACTGAATGTGGCAATGGAATGGATAGGTTCCCGGGCTACGATTATATTGTCATTGATTTGTCGACCAGGTGCAAAAGCTGACTGAAAAGGACCAATGAGTTTTGTGTTCCTATCCCCTTATAGAAGCCAAGGTATCGAATGGAGACATTTGTTTCCAATAGAGTTCTTGTTGAGCCAGTATTTCTTGTTGAAGAATATGATCTGTGACAGGCTTTAATTTGTTGTAGACGTAGAAGAAGTTTTTCCCTCTTTTTTTTTATCACTTCATTAATGTTTCCAATGCTTAGAACGTACGACATCGGAGCTCGATAGGAAACTACCAATCTTTTTAGTTCTAAAATACTGAAAATTGCTGAGAAACCCAATTTCGGGGTTGGTTTGTATGAAAAATCCACCCGCATGATGAGTTTTATGAAATGTTCAGAATTATATATTTCCTCGTTAAATATTCCAAGATTCCCTTTAGATGCTCTGTATTTACAAAATTGCCATCTTTATAATACCATAACTACCCTTCGCACAAACTCAGATTTGGATTGCGATTTTCGTCTTCTTCTTCACGAGAGATTTGAATTCCATTGCTCACATCTTCAGCAGAGATCGCAAAAATCGTTCGTAGTTCACTGTGCTTTTCATCAATCGAACTCCGATCATCGCTCATCATCATCATCATCGTGGAGAGATTTGAAATTTTTCGATGATTAGGTTAATTGTGGAGATAAGATCTTCTTCTTCTTCTTTTCCATAATAGTTAGCATCGTTTTGAAAGAAGAACGAAAACTCTTGAATTTTTGTTCCTAACAAAATTTTTCCACAAAAAAAATATGTTTTAGGTTTCTGTCGACTGTTCTCTATCATTCTCCGTGTTAAAATCAAGGACAATAACCATTCTCCGTGCTAAAACCACGGAGAATGACCTTATCCATGTCAAAATGATGGAGAATGGCAATTCTCCGGGTCAAAATGACGGAGAATGGCCATTCTCCTTGTTAAATTGACGGAAGAATGGCCATTCTCCGTCATTTAACACGGAGAATGGCTATTCTTGGTCAATTTAACAAGGATAATGGCCATTCTCCGTGATTTTAGAATGGAGAATGGCCATTCTCCTTGTTAAATTGATGGAGAATGGCCATTCTCCGTCATTCTAACACGAAGAATGGCTACTCTTTGTCAATTTAACAACACGGAGAATGACCATTCTCCGTGGTTTTAGCACGGAGAATAATGATCATTCTCCTGCATTTTATGGCTAGTTGAAACTTTGAAGGGCCATAACTTTTGACTAGTAGGTCGAAACGAGGCCCGGTTTGTCGCAAAAGGAGCGTATTTTCGAGGACCGGAGATTAACTACATTTTTGGTAGTCGGCCTTCGAAATTTTAGAATCGCGAAAAAATGATATTTGGACCTCCGTTTTAACAGTTTTACCGTTTGTCGACCTTTTCGAAATTTTTCGACGAGTTTTTGAACTAATGTTTGAAGATTTTTGAGGAAAAAACCGATATTCAAAAGTGAGCAGCGTATGGAAGAAGAGGAAGTATCGAACATTTTTTTAAGAGTAGTTTCGTGGGTGTTTTCAATAGAAAGGTCATTCAGAACCTCCTTTATATATTTTTTGCTAATTCTGGGCACGCGATGAAATGTTATTATGTGG
>JANAVB010014600.1:4307005-4327005 GCA_029216955.1 Iris pallida
TATTATTTATATATATATATATATATATATATTTTTATTATATATATATATATATATATATATATATATATATATATATATATATAATAAAAATATATATATATATATATATATATATATATATATATATATATATATATATTCTCTTGTAACTCAACACATGAAACCCTAACCCTAATTTCCTTGATTCGCTGCTTCATCTTGTTGTCCACAGAGATGGCTCAAACATACATGTATACAAAGTTCAAGCTTTTTTGTTTGAAATATCTATCCATCTCCTTGATCATTGTCCGGTCCAACTAATGCACTGCCCTGCATCAGAGGTATCGACCTATGCATTGATCTGCCATCTGCTCCTGGAGATGACCTTATGGTGTTTAAGTATGTGTCCTGCATATCCTCAATTGGTTCAGTCCCTGTTATGATCAGTAAGAGGTGTGTGTGTGTGTGTGTGTGTGTGTGTGTGTGAGTGAATTTATAGGAAGGGTTAGTGGCATTTTAGTTAAGAAAGAAAAGGGTGTTAGGAGCATGGCATACAGCAGTAGGTAGGGTGAGGGAGCAGTAGGAGCTGTAGGCAAGCCAGTGAAGTGTGGGATGGGAAACCACCCAGCTGAGCCAAGTCCCTACTGGACTTTGGTCCAAACCTAATGAATAAAACTAAACATTGCATCCCTAATGAAATCAAGAAAAGTTACAGCGGTACGATGTCGTGAGCAAGGAGTACAAGACCATGTTAACCATTGAAGAAGATGGAGCTACGTTGCTCTGTCCTTCCGTGTATAGGAAAACTCTCGTGTCATTCAAAGCAGCAGCAACAAATTACTAAAATGTTGATTTTAGAAATCAGTCGAGGATAGTTGATTTTAGAAATCAGTCGAAGAATCGACATATATTCAGTAATAATCGAAATAGTGGTATTTCTTTGTTCAGTCATCCATGTTATCCAAATTGGTATTTCTTTGTTCAGTTGTCCGTGGTATTGCTTTGTTCAGTCATCCAAAATGCAGGGTCTTACAAATAGACCTGAGAACAAAATACTAGTCTTATCACTCTACACACAATATATCTGTTTTCCGTTTCTTCTTGTAAACAGTTGGTGAACATAGTGTAGTGAACATTGAGATATTATTGAGCAAGATTAAGAAGCGAAATAAATTATTTTGTGGATCAGTTTGGTTTTGTACCAAGGAGATCTGTTAAAGAAGTCATCTACTTAATGAGACCACTGGAAAACTTCAGAGAATAAGAAAGATTTGAAACAGGGGTTTCATTGGAAATCATTTGCAAAATTTGCATTATAAAAATGTTTAATAGACTAGGAGGGGCTGTACCATCTAGGCATATTATAAGTCTTGCCTTCAGTTTGCAAAGTTATTGTTTTTTTTTTTTTGGTATAATTATATTTGCTCTGGACTCAGATGCTCTTTCTTGTTTAATTATACTGGCTTCTCATTTTAGCAATGCCTTTAGTCAACTAGGAAGCTTATTAAGTGCACTAAAGAAAGACGAGGTATATAAGGTCTGTGGCATTGGCCATTAGCCTTGGGCATGTTCATCAGGTTTGGGTCAATCCAAAGAATAAAGAATTGAGATGAAGGAATAAAGAATTGCATCTTTCTATGTAAATTCCAGTAGTTAATATTGTATTTTTGTGTTTCAATAGTTGTAGGTACCGGAACAATCTGGCTTGCCAAAGACATGTTTTCTAAAGGACTTCAAAAGAAAACACATTGCTTTTGGACACTTAAATTCTGATGCACCGTCAAAGGAAGATGTTTATAGTATCATCGTCGATGAAATATTTGACCGCAGTGCATATTTGTTTGAAGGGGATGGAAAGTTTGAAGACATTATGCTTGGTGATATGATCAATTGGCCAAAAGAGTTCGTTCAATTTATTAGGATTTGAATATTAGCATTTAGTTTTTTTTTGTAGTGAACTTCGTATGTATTCTGAAATACTACTACTTTTTCAGTTTGGATGTTATGTGTGAGAACAATTGCAAGTATTTGGATGCTACAAAAACAATTTCTACTTGGTGATATTCAATATCAATTGAGACTTTGAATCAATTGTCAGTTATGTTCATAAGTTATGTTCATTTTGATTGAATGTGTTCATTTTCAATTGTGATTCGTGAATGATTTGTGTTATATTCATTTTGAATTGAGTCTTTTGATTTATATTCAGATTCAATATTTGTGTACTGGTTTACAACAAAAATAGGTTTAATTAATTAAAAATAATTTTAGTGAATATTTTGTAGAATTTCGAAGGATATCACCTGTCAAAAATAGACAGGTATGTCGAATTGTGTTAAGCGAGATAATTGATAGAAGAAGTCCGCCGTTTATTATATGACAGACGAAATCCGTCGTTTTCTCCACCTACATATCGACGGTAGAAAACCGTCATTTATAGTAAACTACATTTTATTATTGACGGACCATGTGACGGTCCAAAACCGTCAATAAACACAGTTTTCGACAATTTTAGCCTGTCGAAAAATGCGAATTCTGACGTAATGATTACATGGGAACTGGACAAATGGAGGGGTTACCTGTGAATTTGACCTTACAAGAACTATATTTAATGATCGCTAAAGCAAAGAAATTTAATGTTACATTATATTTGATTATGTACATAATTGGCTCTCTTTGTAATTTTTGTGAACAGATTGAGACTGAATTTGTTTACTTTGTTGACTTGTATGTCTTGTGGTAATTTTATTTTGTTCCCAGTTATCAATTTATACAAACATGTGCACATAAATGATTAAATATATTTTTCTTCTTCTCTCAGGAACTATATGAAAAATGAAGGTGCTATGAATATGAGATGAATGTGCTCATGCCGGATTTGCTACATATTTTGGTTTTATTTGTATAATTATCAGTTTTGGATGTTTAAGATGTATGGAAACTACATACTTCGGTTGGATATGTTTGTGGTTGGACAAGTGTTGGATGTTTGTGGTTGGAGGTGTGTTGGATGTGTTGAAAGTTTGTGGTGTATGAACAATATACAGTTTATTAACATAAAATTTGGGTTTTGTAGTTAATGATGTATGTATATCTTCTGGATTATTGAAATTATGTGTGTGTTTGATTCATTATATATAATTATAAATGAAAATTTGGCTATACAAAATTTAGCTTCTCTTAACGGTTATAAAACGTCAACATTTAACTCAATCTTGCTGCAACTGCTCTTTTCATTGACGGTTTCTTGACGGCTAATAGCCGTCATCTAGGCTGGAGTTAAGAAAAGTTTTCACCTATATTGACGGTTTCTCCAAACTGCTATCTTGACGGCTTAAAATAGTCAACAAAACTATTTCATATGACGGCCAAAAACCATCGAGAAAAGCCCTGTCAGCGACCGTCAAGAAAAGGGGGACTTTTCTTGACTTGCCTACTGGACGGATCTGCAACCGTCAAGATATCCCTTTCTTGACGGGAAAAAACCGTCAAGAAAAGCCTTTTTTCTTGTGGTGAGTAACTATTACATATTGTTTGTTTTGGTGGGTGACATGCTTAAGCTTATTGTAAAAATTTGTTGTTACAGAGCATTTTGTGAGAAGCTTGTGGTAACTTTATATAATGTTTCTCTCGATACATTGTGTGAAAATTACTTACAAGGAAGCCTTTCTTACGAAGGAGAAACATTGTTATGAAGCCACAAATATCCCAAATTTTCTCCAAAATAAGTCTAATCTTCCACGGAATAAGCAAGTCTTTGTTCTTACAAGGTTGATGATGAGTCTCCTTCAAATACCACATATTTAAATCCTTTTGATAAGCAGAAATTTAAACCCAGTTGTAAAGCTTTCGCTTCAAACTCAAGTGGATGTCCACCCCAACAAGCAGAGGCAACCCCGCCTCGAAAGAGTCCATGCTCATTGCCAATCACAGCAGCATAACTCATTTTCCCATTTACAAAAGTTCCGTCAAAGTTGCATTTCAAAGAACCCAGGTACGATGGAAACCAAGCCTGATTAGCACTAGACATAGTCATTGAATGAGCATGCATAGGAGTGAATGATGATGAATATTCCTGGTAGGATAGATGAGAAATTTCCAATATTCCCGAAATGTTTAGAGCCTTTTCTTCAAAGACTAACAAGTTCCTAGCTTTTCAAACCCATAAGCAAACTGATGTAGTGTCGTGGTGCTCAATTAGGGAACCAAGAACTTACATCCTTGAACCCAACATAACAACAAAAATAGAAAGAAAAAATTAATATATCACGAGCATTGCTATCAAGTGTACTTACATCCTTGCGCCAAACATAACCAGACTCAATACGAGAGCACTGCTATCAAGTGTAATGCTTCAGTGTTTCAGTTTTGTTCCCTTGTATCCAAGCCTCAAGTAAATACTCATAGAAACTGCAATCTTTTTACTCCTAATCAGTAATAACTTAGTAATTATAAAAACTTTAAAAAATAGCAAGTCCCACATAGTACGTGGATGATGTTAAGAACCCAGCTCTGCACACACCCAACACAGAAAATAATATGAAATAAAAAAGAGAACTATTCCCCCATAAGCAATAGCCAAACTATTATCTATATAGATCTCCGTTGGCTCTCCTCTTGTAGCATGTGAAGCTCCTTCATTAAACTTCTAAGCCAAATCGCGTGACAAACACATGACATAGAGGCTACATATTCGGCCTCACATGTTGACAGTGTCACAATTGACTGCTTCTTCGAATTCCATGTAAAAACAGTATCTCCCATAAGAAACACGAATCCGCTAGTACTCTTTCGACCATCAAAGTCTCTAGTCCAATCACTATCGCTATATCCGACAAGCTTGAAATCAATGGAAGATAAGTAAAGTAGGCCATAGTCAAGTGTACCTTTGATGTAGTGAAGAATTCTCTTGGCGGTCTTTAAATGGAAAGCTGTTGGTGATTCCATATAGCGGCAAATGAGTCCAACTCCATATAGAATATCTGGTCTTGTACATGTCAAGTAGCGCAAGCTTCCAACAAGGCTTTCGAAAAGTGTAGGATCAACTCTTTCACCTTCTTCATGCTTTGATAACTTGATTCCACATTCCACGGGCATGCTTATGGGCTTGCAATCACTCATGTTGAACTTCTTACGGACATCTTTTGCATAACTTTCTTGGGAGATGAAGATACCATATTCGGTTTGCTTTACTTCAATACCAAGGTAGAATGGTCGATGTTGGTCATCTCGAACTCCTTTGTCATAGCTCTCTTGAACTCTTCAAATAACTTTGAGGGAATGTTCAAGCGGGCATAGAGGGCATGTTCAAGTGGACATAAAGGGCATGTTCAAGTGAACATTTAACAAAGTTATTATCTTGAAAATATTTATCAATTCTACAATACCATGCCCTTGGTGCTTGCTTCAAGCCATCCAAAGCCTTTTTCAATTTTAATACTTTATCATCTTGTCCTTTTATCTCGTAGCCCATGGGTTGCTCCACATAGACTTATTCTTCAAGAGTACCATTTAGGAAAGCCGATTTCACATCAATTTGGTTAAGTTTCCATTTATTTTGAGCCGCTAAAGAAATTATCAACCTTATAGTCTCCAATCGAGCAACGGGAGCAAATACCTCATCATAGTCGATGCATGCTCTTTGCTTGTAGCCTTTTGCAACTAATCTTGGCTTGTACCTCTCAAATTCTCCTTTATCATTCTTCTTAGCCTTGTATATCCACTTGACTCCAATTGCCTTTTGCCCTTTTGAGATGAGGCAGAAACTCGACGTCGTAGAGGTGAATTCCATACAACATGATTAGGGGGCGATTTGTTAGACTTAATCCTATTGTTTGCCCGTTCAATTGGTTACATGGTCTTTTCCTTTGATTGTTAAGGTTGAGTGGAAGAGCATGCATTTAGGAGCCATTAGTTCATGTTTTTTAGTTTCCTATTTTTGCATTCTTTGCCTGTATAAAGGCACTACACTTTGAACAAGGGAACACAGCATTGTGAGATCCACCTCTTAATAAACTTTGGCGACTAGTTGCTTGTATTAGTAGCAGGGGCGGAGCTACAGCTGGGCTCTCCCGGGCTGCAGCCCGGGCTAAATTTTTGCTTGTTAAGAACTAATATCTTATACTCACATTGAAAAACAGTGGTAGTTCTAGCCCAGTTGGTAGAGTTGCTTGGTGTTAGTATAATTGATCTTGAGTTCAATTCCTTCGTCTCTAGTTTTACTAGTTTGTATTATTATTTGTAAGCTTTCTATCTC
The DNA here is from genome assembly GCA_029216955.1 of Iris pallida. Taxonomy (NCBI): domain Eukaryota; kingdom Viridiplantae; phylum Streptophyta; class Magnoliopsida; order Asparagales; family Iridaceae; genus Iris; species Iris pallida. The sequence continues at coordinate 4,313,244 of JANAVB010014600.1, forward strand.
TTTTTTGTTTATTTTTGCAGTATATTAGATAATAAAAAAAAATTATCCATACTTGCAGCGCCCTGTACAAAAAAATTCTAGCTCCGCCCTTGATTAGTAGTTTTCTCCATCAGAGTGCTTCTCTTTTATTCTATGGGCCAACAAGATATATATTAAATGAGAGAACATATATCAATATGAAGACTATTCATTTTAGATGATCACACAGAATTGCTCATAAAAAATAAAAATGAAAATTCAGTTCCAGCAAAATACCAAGCTGATACAAATTTGAAAAGAAAAAAAAATAGAGGAAAAATAGTAAGCAAACCAAATTGATGAGCTTAATGCTGTAATCTCCTACTGAGATTGTGCAACAGTTTCATTGGCGAGATCAAGCTTTCAATGTAAACGTTCCAACCAGTCGAGGACGCCCACGACGAATAGATCTCACGCAATGTCTTGCTCTTAACATCGTAACAAAAAATCTTCCCTGTATAAGCCGATCTCAACCAAATCTTCCCGTCCTTAATTGCTGCAAGATTCCTTTCATCAAACGTATTCCGACACAGCGTTGTACCGTGTCCTTGGACGCAGAAGAAGCATATCTTGGTCCATCTGCGATTTACGTAGTCCTCCAGCATCCATACCTCGACATCACCATGACTCAACACCTGATACTGAACCCCGACATGAATGTGACCTCTCCACTCCTTGACGTCCATATAGCGAGCACCATGGCAGGGAGTCGAAACCGGGGGCATCGGTATGGATGGTTCGAACTTCTCCTTCTTGATGTCGAACGCGAGGATGAAAGACCTCTCGTGTCCGTGTCGCCTATATGCTCTCCAATGTAGGACTCCGTGTAGGCAGACCGGAGGACCGCCATATAAATATGCATTCTGCTTCGGCAACCGATCCGAGCCGAGCCTCCATTCCTGATCACCCAGAGTGAGGATAATAGCAACATAACCGATGTCCTTGGAATAGATTATTCCGACTAACTTGTATGCTCCGGTAGACTCGTCGAATCCCAGCCCTACATTATGAAGATTGTGGTCAAGAACATCTAGACCTGGAAGCTTCGATACTTCTCGGGTGGTGGGGTTCAGCAAGTGGAAGTCCGATCCGCGACGACCGCACCGGTACGCGCAGGCCACTCCGTTCATGGAGTTCGACAACCTGTGGTTCGCGAGGGTCTCCACGTCGAAGAATCTATCTACGACTTTGCCTGCCTCCGAGTCGAGATCGTGAATCACGACCCTCCTTCTGACAATCTCGTCGATGATCTTGGGTCGGGCCGACGCATGCTTCTGTTGCATGGCGAGGAAGTAATTAGCGTTGTCGTCGTTGTCTTCGTCGCAAGTTACTGCACGCCATTGTTTGTTGACGCACCGGAACCTTGCGAGGGACCTCGCCGGGAGTCTGGACAGTACGTTGGCTATAACATCCATGGGCAGGAACAATGCTGCTCCTCCTTTCTTGTTCTGACGTTGATGCTGCTCCATGCCTCCTACTTTCTGCCACTGCTGTATTAGAAAGTAGGAATTAGGTCCGAGCTCTCTAGCCTAGTGGTATTAGAGCGGACATCCGGAGGAGCCGACAAGGTTCGAGCCCCCCAATTGTGTGTGTGTGTGTGATTTCAAAAAAAAAAAAAGAAAGTAGGAATTAGGGTTAGGTTTAATATATATATATATATATATATATATATATATATATATATATATATATATATATATATATAGCCCAATCATTTAAAATATGGATGTAAATAGGAATTAGGGTTAGGTTTAGAATATATATATATATATATATATATATATATATATATATATATATATATATATATATATATATATATATTAGAGCCCAATCATTTAAAATATGGATGTAAATAGGATAGAAAGCCAATTATCTCTCTTTTCCTATTAAAAGAATTCCATATATAGTCCATCGAACTATTATGTATAATTATTTCACAACCCATTGAATAGGCGCTGGTGGCAGCTTTAAAATTTTATCAGGAGCATCCGCTCAGGGTCCAAAGATTAGAGGGCCACCATTATAGTTTTATCTAAAATAGAATTACTACAATTTTTTAAAATTTAGTTTTAGGGTCTGCTTGGATTGAGGGGAAAAAAAAAGCAGGGTTAAGTAGGGTTAAATGAGGGAGAGTTAAGCGAGGGGGACTTTGATTGGAGGGAGAGTTAAGTGGAGGGTGTTTAATAACTCTTGTTTGGATTGGAGGTTTTAAGTGAGAGGGTGATTAATAAAAATATTATAGTTACCAAAATAACCTTATTACATATGTCATAAAATTAAATTTGAATAAAATTTTAATTAGAACTTGTCAAAATATCATCACAAATTAAGAAGCTTCGGATTAATATGTTGAGAACAAGAAAAAATGGAGAAAAAAATTACGATATTTTATAAACAAATAAGGGACATTTATGACTTTTTAAACAAAATCCATCAATCACCCTCGTTAGCCCTCCGATTTGGGGGGTTAAAAAAATAGACAAAAGAGGGTGAAATAAACGCTCACTTAACCCTTTATAACCCTCCCTCCTAAACCTCCACCCTCAAATCATGCATGATTTTATTTTCCTCTCACTTAACTTTTCCTCACTTAACCCTCTTAACCCTCAATCCAAGCAGACCCTTAAAGTTAATTATATACGTTTTGAGCATTAGTTGTTTTAAGTTTAAACTTAGGAATATAGTTATTAGATTTAGGTCGGCCTGGCAATGGTTTCGGCGGCAATGATGCTCTCTTTGATCTTTGGGTACAACAAGGAGAGCAAGGTAATGGCGCAGGACAATGAAGGCTTCAAAAGAATGTGAAAGTTCCTCTCTCATTATATTGGAAAGGTTTAATGGACTTTATAGGATGATGTACTGTACATTGGTAGATCTTACTTTGTGTAGAGTAACTATTACATATTGTTTGTTTTGGTAGGTGACATGCTTAAGCTTATTGTTGTTGCAGAGTATTTACTGAGGAGCTTATGGTAATTTTATATAATGTTTTTCTCGATACATTGTGTGAAAATTACTTGGTTGTTTCAGAAAAGAGATCAGGATCTACTTACATTGTTCGATCCAAGTTTCTACATAACCTCACGGTCTCCAATATATATATATTTTTTTTGCATTCAAATCAACAAATTTTCGTTCAGAAGCTATGGAAGAGGAGTCAACAAGAAGTTGATCCTTGATACAATCTGGTGGATGTGTAAACACCCAAACAGAATCAAAGTTAAGAGAAAAATAATAGTGCGCTAGAGAATGTGCAACAACATTAGAAGTTATCAGAGTAAAAAAAAAAGGAGAAATCTGTTACGGAGCCACAGATATCCTGAACTTCCTCCAAAATAAGTCTAATCTTCCACGGAATAAGCAAGTCTTTGTTCTTTACAAGGTTGATGACAACTTCCGAGTCTCCTTCAAATACCACATATTTAAATCCTTTTGATAAGCAGAAATTTAAACCAAGTTGTAAAGCTTTCGCTTCAAACTCATGTGGAAATCCACCCCAACAAGCATAGGCAACCCCGCCTTGAAAGAGTCCATTCTCTTTTCTGAAACAAAAGTCCGTCAAAGTTGCATTTCAAAGAACCCGACTATGGTGGATACCAAGCCTGATTAACATTGGACATAGTCATTGAATGAGCATGCATAGAAGTGAATGATGATCAATATTTCTGATAGGATAGATGAGCCATCTCCAATATTCTTGAAACGTTTAGATCCTTTTTTTCAAACACTAACAAGTTCCTAGCCTTCCAAATCGCCCATAAACAGATTGTTGTAGGGTCGTGGTGCTCAATTAGTGAACGAAGAACCTCATATATTGATGGAGCTCTTCTATTAATTTTGGTGCTAGAGAACAACCGGAACTTCCTCCAAAGTAAACTTTATCAAAGTTTCACCATACTAAATGTAAGCTTGATATGGTATTTTTTTCCTTTTTCTGTTCAACGCATATATACAAATGAAAGAACTTGTTGTTCCTCTCTCCGTTGTGGTTAAGTCCGGAACGTTGATGCCAATACATCTCTTCTTGATGCTGGAGTTTATTTAGAGAAGCTTGCATTTCCTGAAGGACTTCACGAGTGTGATTTTTTGCTTTGGATGTCCAAGAGTTTGTGTTCCATATTTTTAATAGCAGTGGTGTAACAGTGTACTCTTGATTTAGCCCAAGATTTAAGAACATGAAGTACTTTATGTAGTCGATTCGGAAGATGAGGATCTTCAAACTTAGCCCAAGCTATTTAATATAATTCCTAGGAAGCACAACAAATGGTGCCTTGGAATATAATTCCTGCGGATATAGAATTTTCGGCTATTTAATATTTTGCGTACAAATTGCCCCTAAGGAGACTGTAAATGCCTACTGGATACCATCCGACACGGAATTATGTTTAATGCTTAACGCTGATACAAATTTCAAAAAAATAGAGAAAAATAGTAACCAAACCAAATTGATGAGCTTACTGCTGCAATTTCTTACTACGTTCCGACTGATGTGTGTTCCTTCTCCTGGGAATGGGACTTATGAAATGTCCGATCTTTGCTATTGGGCAATTCGCCTTCTTAAGGGACTTTTTCCCCGCTAGCTAGCGGGCCAAAGCAACCCCGGGCCCCCGGAGGGGTCACTACTAAAGTACGCTACCTAAGAGATAGGGGAGCACTCCGTGCCTTCGAATCTTGCATTTCTTTTGAAGTTCAAGAATGATCTTTCTTTCTAACAAAAGAACCGCCATTTGACTGAGAAAAGTTCTGTGCTGCTCGCCACTCCCCGAGGCCAAGGACGGGGTCGAACCGTCATTCCAGGATTTGCAGTCCGATACATTTCCATTATGTTACCTAGCCAAACCCGCCACCTCATGTGCCAAAGTCAAACGGTTGTTCTTCCTTCCCCGCTCCCTCTTTTGCTACATATGCGGTGGCGGGCGGAGCGCTCTATATGACCGGCGGCGGGTTACCTGAGAAGAGGGACAACTTCGCTGCGCCCTTGACTTGCTCAATCTTCCTTTTCTGATTGAAAGTAGCAAGCCACTCAACTACTGGTACAGAGGCGACCGGAGGGTCTTCTATATGTATGTTCAGGCGAAGAACATGACGAAGCTAGCTCTTGTTTTGGTTGCAACCATGCCTATAGAATCTCATTTAGCTTACCAAAAAAAAGTGGTCTTACTAAAATGAAGTGTTCCGTTCCAAGTGACATGGCTTTGAACTATTCCTTTCCAGAGAAAGGTTGCTCATCCTGTCCAGCGGATCAATTGTTTATGCGGCAGTGCGATGCGCTCGAACTCCTTCCTTCCTCACTAGCGTTCGCCTCACTCCGCTCGCCTTGTCTCCATTCTGATTGATTCGCTTCTTCGCGCAAGCGCTTGGTTCGCCCCTTGTTGCATTGCATTTCGTGATCCGGCAGGATGCCTTTTTCAGATAGCCGGGATCCGACGTTGATTTCCGATTGAAATGTCCAGGTTTTGGGCGGCTGGTTAGTTTAGCTATCACTGCTGGAAGCCCCTGCGGTTGTTCGGCTGCGTACTCCCCGTCCGCGTATCTCAAACTAACCCTATTTCATTTTCCTTTCCTCTCTCTTTCTTTCTATCTATAGGTCGGCTTCGTGCAGATAGATGTTCGTCGTGGGAGATTGGTGCTCCTTGAGGTATGCCTTTCCCGGTGGCTTGTTCCCTTATCTGTCTTTTCCATCCAGTGCCCGCACTGCGTCAGAAAGTCTTCGTCTTCGATCTCTCTTCGCAACGGAAGTCTAATGTTTCTCTCGGCTCATGCGGTCATTGATTCAGTCAGGGGGTCTGCGTTCACTATAAAGCCTACGCCCGTCCATTCCTTGAAAGCTTGATCCCGCCCGCCCCCCGCCTTTCATCTTGCCCTTGTTACGCAACACGCCAACGGCAACCTTGGCCCTCTCGCTTAAAGGGCTATATTCGGTCGGAACCGAAGTCGTGTTGCTTTAGAGTCTATAGGTTCTCGAACCTTCTCTCATGGATTCCCTGAATTTCTCACCATCAATCTGCTCTTATCCCTTGGCTTGGTGTCGGCGAGTTCCTGTCTTTTGTCTTGCCCAAAAACAGTCTATCATTGGAGACCCGCGGCAAGGCAGTCCAGCTGCTTTCTTTATCTCGCTTGCCGCGTCTAGCGTCTTTCGGTGCCCCGGGGAGGTTTCTCTTTTCTTTTCTAGTTGAAGATGCAGTCAACGTTCTTCTCCCATTAGACTTGTAAATCCTTTGTTCTCACTTCGCTCGCCTTCTCTCCTCCAGTTATCTCTTTATTTGACAGGGGCGGATAATACCAATCTATCAAGAACAAGAAAAAAAAGAGAAATTCGCAAATGGTTTGAGCTTGGAAGCAACCAGCTATCTATCGATAGGTGAGAACAGACTGCTATTGGCGGCTTCGCCTATCTATTCTATTATGTATGGCCGGCTTGGAGACATCAGAGGAAGACCATCATCTCTATCCGGGTACGATCAACGCTTCATTCATTCGTTGAACCTTGGGGATAACCATTAGATTAGCATTGAGATCAATCACCACACCACCTCTATCATACATACGACATTACACGACGCGAGAGTGCATGGTCAACACACACCTACAGCGCCTACGTTCCGCTTGCAGCCCTTCCTTCGGGCTATTACCTCCCTAACGGTCACCTCCCTTCGGTCGCCTCACGCCTAGATCTTGCTTTCACTCACTTAGAGCGTAGTGAGTCGAACTTCTATCACCTCACTTTTATATTTAGATATTAAACAACCGAAGCTACTGGTAGGAAGGGGGGACGGCATCCTCCTATAATAGTTAGCAGTACTGAACAACCGAGTCATCGGTCCGGGGAAAGAAAATTGACCATCAAAAAAAGGAATTCGCTTAACTCGCTAGGCCTTCGGAACTTGATTCTTTTCATGCTCTTGCTCATTCTATGAATTAAAAAAAAAAGAATGATACATACAAACTCTTCTTCTATTAGAAAGACGAACCTATAGTATAGGCCTGCCTGTTTTAGCGCGTTTCCAAAGGTAACCGCTTAGGTTGACTTTTCGTAAGCCGCTTCCTTCACCGGAAGGATGGCTTACGGGTCGTCTATCATCACTATGAACAGTTGATCGCACATGAAAATCATCAGTACCATGCCCAAATGAAAAAAGGACGATACCGGACGACATGAGCTGCAGAGTGGAAAAAGCTCACTTCGCTCACCTCGGTCTCATCAGGATCAAGTGCATCAGGTGGATCCTGAGGTTGACGGTTGACTCGTCGAGCATCACTTCAGTTATATTCCAACTGTGCAATCTTTAGGGTTAGGTGATTTGAAATGCAACACCATGAAGCAAGATCCGCGCTAAACCTTGCCTCTCTCTCTAGCCCTCCCTTCGGTCGCCTCACTGCGTTAGCCTCACTTCGATTATTCAGTACTCGCCTCTTTTCATATCAAGCAGGTAATAAAGAATCCCGCAGAGCAGTCTTAGTGGGAAAGCCATATTTTTCAAGCATAGTCTAAAATGGAAAGCTCTAAGCCGAATGGACAAGCAGCGAAGAATCGAGGTGCGGGGGCTTGGTAAACAGAAATGAGCTATCTAGGAATAAGCTATACAGCTTGAATTAGGGAAAGAAGAAAGAGTGAGCTGAGTTGCATGTCCTTTAAGCAAAGCATCAAGTGAGAGGATACGATCAGCAGGTAAGAACCGACCAGGCAGCATAAGAAAGCTCCTTCCTGTATTGAGGAAGAAGGTAAGCCCAAATACGATTTACTCGACTAAGAATCTGATAGGCGGAAGAATCACAGCTCGACTAGCTGATGATGGAAGAGAAGAAAGATGCGAACTTTCATTTTTGCTTTTTTTTGGCAAAGCCCATTTCCTGTCTACTTCGTGGAACTTAGTATTCTATTATAAGATAGCACTGGTCTTCCTTTTTAGGGCACCAAATAATCCATTTTACAGGATTCAATCCATTGTGCTGGTGAAAGGGTCGTTCCAAAGATCAAATTCTTGACTTAGTTTCGGGGTTTCCACAATCCCACTCTCTTCCAATGTCCCGCTTTCGTCTAAGCTTGATTGACTGAAATGACTTGATGAATGGGAAAAACCCTATAGGGAATCGTCTGATCGAAGCTTTGGAAAGCCCATATGGGCAGATCGAATCGAATGGATTTCCGTCTCGTCCCATGAGCCACCCTAGAGCTCGAATCAGGAAGCGAACCCATAGGAGTGACTTCTTTCTATCCTCTTTCACTGAGGACTGAGGAAAGGATATCCTCTTCCACCTGACGGTTCGTCTTTCCTCAACCGACCTTACAGCCGCTCACCGACACCAGGTGACGACTGCCTATGACCGGTGCTTTGCTGACTGCTGCTTTTCAAACCGCTGCTGATGCTTCCTACCGCTTTCCACCTCACCTCCCTCCGGTCGCCTCTCTGACCTTACCGCTTATGCTTCAACTGCATCTGCTCTCTTGCCGGTCTCACTACTCTACCCGCGATGGCTACTCTGACCGCTTATTCCTCCCGCGTTGAAGAGGAGAACGAGGACGAAGCTGCTTACCTGACTACTGCTTGGTTTACCGCTCTGATTGGCTGACTTGGCTACCCGACACCGCTTACCGCTTACAGCTCTAACTGGCTTACCTGGCACACTGATTCTGACCTCACTGTTCGGGCTGCTCTACCGGACCTGGCTATTACCGTCTGGGCTACTCCTTAAGGTTAATGCAAAGTCGGACCCTTACTGCTCTGGTTGAACTACCACAACAAGATTACCGTTAATCTTACACTTATGACACCTTTGCACATACCGACAGCAATCAGTCTCCATTGTTTACCACGCTTCTCACTTCGCTCGCCTCACCGCGGAGTGGGCGACCTAACGGTCGCCTTAATCTTTTCTTGGCCATCATTAGCCCATTCACGTGTGCTCCACAGATTCCTGATTTCTTGCATCACTTTCTGGGCTTCGGACTCATCAATACACCTCACAAATCGAATTTCTTTCTATTTCGATTTGATGTATAAAATGCCCACACACTACATACTGTGTTGCTAATCTTAGAATAGTGGTAAGGGCATTAGCTGACGCGTACTCAGGGTAAGTATGGTGCTCTACATATAGAATAATGTCCGTGTACCAAGGGAGTTCGTCAGATGGTGAGTCCCTATCAATCTGATAGCAGTATGTATGCGGGTTCATTCCTCTGTTCAATCACAACCGGTTTCAGCTCAGCATCTTCAGGTATCTCTACCATCGAGGCCAGGGTTGCAAGGGCATCGGCAAATCGGTTCCGCGCCCTTGGGAGATAGGAGAACGTTACTTCATCGAATTGCCCTATGAGCTTATCCAAGTGCTCACGATAGGGTATGTTTCTTTCAGAACCTTGTTCTCCCATTGGTTTGACTGATGACCGAGTCTCCAATCACTTGCAAACGTTTGACTGACTTGTGCTGCTCTCAGATCAGCGATGCTTAGTATTCAATTCCATTGGTGCATAGGAAACTCAACGCAGATGCCAATGGAATTCTTTCCAAACTATGAGCTGATCGAAGTCCTTTCTGTGTCTAAGAAATGGAATAAAACAACTTGGTCTTGGATACCCAATTGAATGAACCACCAACAACATGAATAATAGAAAGACGGGTCCTTTGACCGATCTATGAACCTACCATTCTCTTGAATCCATGTTGGTACCATAAGGTATTCGAGAAGAAAGCACTAAAAACCTCACAAATCTGTGCCTTTGGGCGGAAATTTCCAAATAGAACCCGTCGATGGGAATGAAAGTCGGGGCTTGCAACCTCATCTCACTCGATTAACCATAATTTACGTCGTCAACGGATCGGGATAATCTTTCTGCTGGGTTAAGAATGAACGAAGAGCAGTTTGAAAGCGGTTGAAGGGGATCGTAGTCGGATAGAAAGGCGAGCGAAGTGAGTAGAACTGATCAACCCGCTGTCTTGCCCCCTTGTCGGAAGCGCAATGAAAGACGATCTTAGGTCTCTTTCTTCCACTGGCCCACCACACCAATAATAGTGGTTTCAATTTATTTGTCCCACCAACTCCGCTTCAAGATATTGAGTCATTGAGTCGAGGTCGAGCTGCCAGAGCAAGTGCAGGCGAGCGGAGTGAGCTGAATAATCGAAGTGAGGCTAACGCAGTGAGAAGGGAGCTGCGCAGTGAGGAGGGAGGCTAAAGGAACTTTGATTATACATATGCAGGGAAACAGAACTAACAAATTCTCTTCTACCACTTTTTCCAGTTTCTAAATGTTTGGATAGCTTCTTCATATCTTTAGAGGAAGTTTATACACGGGCACTGGATGATAATAAGACTAATGAAGAATTAATAACTAGAATGAGAGCGGAATACAAAGACATTGTTCATAGTATGAAATCTGGTTCTTTCTTCCCTATGTTTCGTACCTGGTGGATTCCAAAACCAGGAAAGAATAAGCTTCGTCCCATTACCATTCCAAACTCCAGAGATCTATTTACAATGCGAGCTCTCCATGTCGTATTAACCAATATCTTCGATATCGATAGATAAAATGATCCTTTTGGTTTGTTCTGCGTTTTTTGATCTCTCATGGCTTTCGTCCAAAGCGTGGGGTCCACTCTTGCGAATGCAAAGGCCTGGGGGCCGTTACAGGCGATCATCAAAGCCGATTTCGTCTCTTGCTTCGATACAATAGATCACACACTACGAATGGTTCAACAGCGGCGTGACATTAATGATGAAAGCTTTCTTTTTCTCATTAAGTCTCAGTTCTTAAAGACAGATATTATTGATAAGAATCATAGGTTTCAGCATCAACTTTGAGCCAGGAACAGAAGCAGAAACAAAGGCTCTTTGTATGGCCTCACATTAAGCCAAGTGCACCACCTCTCTCTCAATCAAATTTAGACTGATTCCCTCATCCTCAAAGATATCATCTCAAGCAACCTCAAGCCTCCTTGGAAGATAGCTTACCTCATCATCATTTTATTGCCCAGAGTTCCACCTTCGGTTTCAGTTATGCATACTCTCAGAGAAGGCAATCGGCTTGTCCCTAGCATCTTTTGCCCACTCCATCCAGGAGCATGTCATCTTTACCACCCTAATCAGCTACCAACTCAAGCTCAGCAAGTTCTTCATGAGGATATTCAGGGTCTCTGGACCCGAAGAGGGACTTCGCTTTTTTCTGTCTTTCATTTTGTTATGTTGTATCATGTAATATAGCTTGTAGGGGTATGGACCATACCTCTTTGATGTAGGGGAATGGGCTATCTCCCTCTTTCTCTAATTTATCTATGTTTTGAAGCTTGATCTGCCTGATCCACTTTCCACTGTGAACCTGCCAAAGAAAGTAGGCCGACATATTAGAGGGACTCTCGGGTCATGGATGAAAGAGCTATCCGGTTCCATCTCTAGTAGCCAAAGCACTGACTATCTCTTTTTTCTATCTCGGCTTCGAAGGAAATCAAGCTAACATCACTAGCTTGACAACTTCCCTAATGTAGACTAGAATACAGCTTACGAACTAGCCTTGAGGATATACTTTCAGAAGAGAAGCCGTTTCAAGCTAAGACTTACAAATTGACTCACTTCGCTCGCCTCACAACCCTTCGCGGGTTGGTCAGACGGTACAAAGAAAAGAGAGTGCTCGACCGGAACAACGTCAAACCATAGAACACAGCTCCTTTCGGTCGAACCCGCCGGAAAGAAAGACGACCTTACCTTTTTCGTAGATAGTCTCAGTGAAAGCTACTGTAGTCTCCCCCGTTGACCTTCTTTTATAGATAGAATCTTCAATGAGTGGAAAGGACTCCCATCCTGCTCCGCAGTACGAGCCTCATACAGAGCCGCGCCCTTGTGATATGATAAGAAGAAAAGGGGCTGTTAAGCCCTCTTTTCTTTTCCGCACCGTTGTCAAATCGGGTGTATAGCTCAGTTGGTAGAGCATTGGGCTTTTAACCTAATGGTCGCAGGTTCAAGTCCTGCTATACCCAAAAAAAAACCACTCTTGTATTCGTAAGGATCCATAGTTGCGTGCAAAGCTCCCTCCGGTCGCCTTGATACTCGCCCCTTTCTCATCAACATCTCGACTTCGCTCGTTGTGTGAGGTCAGGAGTAGTTTCAGACTGGCTCGGTCATCGATAGGCCGGCCTTCTCCTTATTCATTGGATAGGGCGCGGGAGAGAGTCAAGTCAAGCACTAGTTAGTTGGGGTGGGACGCGCCAAACGTTGTACTAGCGCCTTCTTTTGAAGCTAAACAGAGGCTCGAAAGACAGAGTGAACTTCTTCTTCTGTTCTGTGCGAATCTACAAGCCATAGTTGTCGAGCAGCCAGCGAAAAGAGAGAAACGTGATGACTCGATGTCCCTGGCGAAAATAGACGAGGATAGTGGCTACTACTTTTTTCTAAAAGAAACAAAAATGGTTGGGCTAGACTAGACCAAATGACTCGGCCAACAAGAGTCAGACTTTTGCTTATGAAAGAATTTTCGAACCAGCAGTGACTTTCAAACAGAACAAAGAAGCCATATCATCGAATCTCACCGCCAAGAGAAGAAGAAAGAGGATGTGCTTTCAAGCCGAGGCGCGGAGCCCGCTACGCTCAGTCAAGGAACGAAGAAAAGCAAAATGGAATGAATGTCAGAAGCGACCGATGAGTGAGAGCGCTACGAAGAGCAAATTCTCAACACTTTGAACATAGGATGCGGAAGGAAAAAACAACGGCCAAAACGGATAGGCTTGGGCTTGCGGGTGCAGGCAGTTTCAAGTCCATGAACTTCGTACAGAGCATCTCGGAGGAAGATGAGCAATGTTCACAGAAAAAGAACAGAGATTTTGTCCATGTCTTACTTTTCACAAAAAAACATCAGACCTTTGTTACCGTGACAGATGCTCGGGGGAATAAGAAGACTGGGGCCTCCGCAGGTTGTTTGGGGGAAAGAAAGGGGCGGTCTCGTCTTTCTCGGCATGCTGCTGCAGCAACAGCGGAACATGTCGGGCGATCCGCCAGAAAGATTGGTTTGAAGTCAGTTGTCATGAAAGTGAAAGGATCTACTTATTTCAGGAAAAAGAAGAAAGTGATCTTGAGCTGGAAAGAAGGTTTTCAAGGTGAAGAAGTAGGAGTCAAATCTCCAATTATGTACATCCACGATGTGACCCAATTTGCACATAATGGATGCCGACCCCCAAAAAAACGTCGTGTTCAAATGGTTCCAACCATTTTTGAATCTCCATTTTCACTTGACAAGAAACAATTCCGGAAAAAATCTGACTCGGAAGGGAGGCTAGACTAATTGACTGAGCGAGACTCCATCCAACTATTCTGCATCCATCTAGCAAAGCCGCGTGAGTGAAGCACCCTATAAATGTAGTCAAGGCGAAGCTCCATTGTGGACGTGAGGATCCCGTTCTATTGAGCCTTCCCGCTTATCCTACATACAACTCAGTCAGATTAGGAGGGCTAAGCCTCAAGCTATCACCTCGACGTTTTGAGCTAGCCTATGAGTTTGAAGCTAAGGCAGTTTCGAGAGCAAGTAGTGTAGTGGCAGAAAAGTCTCAGGTTGACTATTGATATCGCAAGTGGGAAGTATGTGATCAACGAAGAAGTCCAAGGAGAAGGTTTGATAGAGCTCCTCTCAAGGCAAGTGGCAGTTGACTTTAGTCCGTCCCGGGGGAAGTATGTGCTCTAGTACGCGTGTGAGCTCAGTTCAAAGTTTCGTTTTCTATTTCTCTTATAAAGAGAAATACCGCATGACGAAGTTACTCCG
>JANAVB010014600.1:4332005-4338135 GCA_029216955.1 Iris pallida
AATTTCGTCATCTGCTGATTCTTTTTTGAAGGCGCGCGCGAGAAAGCTCCTATTTCATACTTAAGATATGCCTTACCGAAAGTGCACGCCCACTTCTGTTTCCTTGCAATAAGCTTCCTCCAGGGGCATTCTCCACAAAACAACTGAGTGTTTCCAGAGATTGATTTTCTCCTGTTTCAGGAACCATGATGGAATTATCTTCCATGTTTGAATCATTTCCCCCAAAGACTAATCTCCTATTTTCTTAGCCTATATAGTCATTGTAATCTAGTAATTCTTCGAAAGGTTTTTCTCTACCATTACCATATTCTTTTTTTCCGCCCACAGAGTCGAAGATGTTAGAGTTCTCCATAATTGTTTAGCTCTGAGCATTCGGCTGACACTCACACCGCGACACCCGGTTGGCAAACCGTTTTCCTTTGCCAACACAACATTAGGGCTGTTCCATAACAATTCTCTCATGATTTGATCTATACGTTCTTCCACCCGGTTTTTTCCATTATTTTCTTTCCCAGCACCACCTTTCTCAGTTTGACTCTTCCTGGGAGCGATAGCCACCGTACCGATTGCTTCAGTTCAATTCTATTATTCTTCGTTGGATTTTCTCTATGACCGCTTCCTTCTTTACTATGTGAGGGCTTTCTTGCTTGTCTTTTTCCTGGGGACTGACTTTCCTTTATATGAATGAATCTTCACTCCTAGCTGCACTGATGCCCAACATATCTTGGATTCTTATATGGGCTCTCTTCTCTTAGAGGAGCTTTTCCTTGATTGAATTGCTGCTCCAGAGGCTCTGCAGAACTGATATAGAATTTTTCGGATACCTGGGAGGATGAAGATTTTCATTTTTCTTATTCTTTCTTCTTTATTTGTATAGCGCTCTTTTTTGAAAATGGATAGATTTTCGATCCCACCTCCGATCAAACTTGCTTGCGATGGGTTGCCTGCCCGAAGTGGTTCATCGAGTTCACCGATATGCTGGGTTAGAAATGGAAGAAAGAAATGAAACTTGCTACGCCCTTGAGTTGTCGGTTTTGTACTTAGTATGGCAATCGGTTCCTAATTGAAGCAGTTGCCGAGAGCGCAAGGACCAATACATTACATTCTTATTCCGAACTGATGAGATGACCATCCTTCTTGAAGAGCTTCGACGTATCCGAGAAGGAACGCTCCAAAAACGATCAAGATTCCTGGCAGACGTTCTCCGTGATGGATGCACGTTCTTTAAAGAGCTCGGTTCGCATGTTAACTTCACTGGCTTGGACGTGGATACTCAGTCGTACGATGGGAAGGAGTGGACACAGGGCCAATGGTCGTGAGCATACAACAAGATCATAAAGAAGTATGACCATTGGTGCTTCCAACCTTCAATCCCAAAAGAGTGGGGACATTGAGTCAAGGCTATGAAGCCCCTTATAACGTATGCTCCTCCTTCCCAGTTAACCTCTTTGAACCCCTGGAAAGCAAAAACAAAAAAAGTCAGAAATAGCACAACAAACAAAACTCGCGCTTCAGCCGCTTAGAAGAAGAAGACGGGATCTCCATCACTAAGAGTACAGTACTAAGCAAGAATGAAATGAACCCTCATAAAAAGCTATAAGATATTTTACATCAAACCGCGTGCAACAAAAAGAGAGGGATGGTGCACACTATCCAAACTGTCAGAAAGATCAATCAAAGGCGGTAGATGACAGGTCAAGACTACTAAGATCTTCCGTCGTTGTGCTCTTTCCATGCAGGATCAATCAGGATTAGCTGCGATGCTGGACTCTATAATGAAAGAGATCGAAACCCCTTTCTTTCAGTTTACATGGGAAATAATTCGGCTTGAACCTTACTTGATTTGGCCCTAATGTCAGGGACACTGAGCTAAGGTCACCATCATGGTGTAGACAATTATCCCATGCAAAGACTTAAGGAGAACTTTGATTCAATTCTGTCTATCGCACAAAAAGACGGAATAACTGAAAAGCAATCAATCCTCAATGGATCAGAGCATGTCATGCTTTGCTGAATTGTCCGTCCCCTCGTCAGTCTAAACAGTGGTTATCCTATCCCTACTACAATCGAGCGAACGCCCGCTTACTCTCCTTTTCACAGTTGCTTCTTTTCCTCAATCAATAATCTCTGTTTTGCCCGCTTCAAACTGCTTATACAGCGGAAAGTGGGACTCCCGTTAGTTTGACTTGCTTCTTCTGCGGTTGAGTCGTTTACTTCTTCTGCATGGTTATATCACTAAAGGTAAGCAAAAGTTGGTCAGCCGCACCGTGCATCACCATATTGATAGCTAAGCAAAGGAAAGCCCAATTAGTATGAACAAAAGCACATCAGAATCGGAAGGTTATCTTGTGTTCTGTATGTGGATATATTCTCATTATCTGGTCCGGATGCACAAAGTGGAAATTGAATAGCGGTTTTCAACACATGTCACTGTGGGGGTGAGATCACACTTATACACATGGATAGCCGACCGGATAGCATGTCATATTAATCAATCCGTTCTCATGATTGCAGTAGACTTCCCTATCCACTCAACCCTTTGATCCGTTGCCATCAATCTATTCCTCCTCCCCTAACTTAGCACTGCTAAGATATCAGAGTAGCAGCCAGGGCCTTCCCATCCCATTGACTGAAGGCACTAATCCAATCCAAGATGAGAAGGCGCCCGAAGGCGAACAAAGTGAGATGACCGTTAGGCGCCCGAAGGAAGGAAGCGCAAGCGCCTCTGACTAGAATAGAAAGGCTTATCCGATATAGCGTAGTAATGGGTCAACAATGCTAGAACAAGACGGTTAGAAATAATGGCTCAATTTTCCATATATTGATATCAATAGAAATCCCATCAACGGATCCAGCAGATCAAGCAGCAAACAGGAAGCAGCTCTTGGCCAAAATAGATGAGCAAACCACCACTAAGGGAATCCAAATTGCATGTGAAGGCGAGCGACAGTGAGGAGGAAGGATTCCTCTTCCCTTCCTGCGGCTCATGGATAGCTTTCAAAGCTGGCTTACGACAGAGCATTGGTTGGGTATACTCTCACAAAGACTCCCTTCGAAGAAAGAAGGAAAAGAACGACATGGGACCTTCCTTCGGGCGCCTTATCCGTCTGCCCGCACCTCATATGAATCAAAATCCAAGCACATTAATGAACTGATCGCGTCAAGGGAATGAGGCGACGGAATCCCAGGGGTCGAAACAGCAGCAAGGCCACGGTCTCAGTTTGGGTGGTTAGCTAGCACAGACCAGAGTACGGTATCAATCAGGTAAGGTAGCCGCAGCAGATAGCCCTGCTAGTCGGTGAGAAGCAGCGGTCAGCCTGCTAGCTCTCACAGTCAGGATAGCAAGCCTATGGGCCAGATCGGGTTCCCATTGAACAGCAAGAAGTAGCCCCCTCAGGGATAGTAGTCTAGTCAGCAAGGCGAGCGAAGTGAGTAGTCTTTCTGATCTCTCAGCAGTCAAAGAGGATATGATATGGCTGTTCAGGCGTACACGTACAGAAGGTTTTCAATTCTGACGTGCCTGATTCAATCAAAGACGATGGAGATCAGACAAATGGTGAAAGTGGATTGACTTTGACTTCTCGATTTCCTAGTCTAGATCCCGTTCCGTCCGGGCAAAGGAAGCAGCTGAGCCAACTCTCCTGATGGCATGACCATCCCTAATGACTTGAAGTGAAGATATGCCTATACGGCGAAGCCTTCGATACCTACACTCTATGTTCGTATGCTTTCACTCTAAGCCGACCATCCACAAAGGATGTGAACAATTGATCATTGACCGCAGTCTTCTCTTTTCTCTCCTGGGAACTTTGATAAAGAGAAACTTCATGACATCGAACATCTATGAAATTGAAGATCGACCTTACTCCCCTCCGCCAATTTGACTTCATTTCATCGATGGGCTTTCTTATCCATTATCTCACTTATCCTATCCTTGAATAGGTACAGTTGACACTTCGGGGTCAAGGCCCCCAATTAGCACTAGGCCGGTCACTCCGATTCCTGCTCCACGTGCGCCTGCATCCATTATTGTGTACCTCCGAGCCCCCAAGGAATGAAACACAGGAGCAAATTGGCAAGGCCAAAAAACGGAAAACTAGATGAAGCACGACGACGAAGCAGCCCGGCCTCGCATTAGCATAGTGCTGCCACCGTCACCCAACATTTCTCCATTCCGAGATTCAGGTATGTCTCATTAACGTCTTCTATCACCTCCCGGCACGGTCGCCTTCTCACTGCGTTAGCCTCACTTCGATATACCTCGCCTTTGTTTCCTCCTTTTGTTTTATCCTTCATTTCGGCCTCTCATCTTTCTCTCTTGTCAACAGGGGCAGATGGAATGGAAACGGAGATTTTCAACGATGATACCTTCTCCATCTCCAGCCGAAGAGATTCAACCATACACTGGTATGGGGACTCACTGGGATGCGTATTTATCTGTAGCTTTCTTCAGTACTCCAGGCTTTATTTGCCCTTCTTGGTTTTCAGAAGCACCAGAGATAACTCCTCCAGGGACTTGTTTAGGAGGAACATCTTCACATATCCAGGTTTCCAACATTCTCCTTATCTTTACATTTCCCCTGGACCAACTCAATGTATTGAGAATCTCTTTGCAGGAGAATCTTAGTAGCGTTGAACCCGCGCAGACGCCGGCCAACAACGTAGATCCACCTCCGGAAGACAACGAGGATTTCCCAGATCTGGATACCGTGGACTATTCTGATTCTGAACTTCCTGTCATGCTTTATCCATTAGATCCGGCTTTAGCCTCTTTAAGTCCCGTCTTCCCCTTTTTCTTTATTAAAGAGGCCCCCCATCTTTATATTGATACTCTTATCTTTTCGACATTTTACCAGGGGCTGCCATGGATAGCACTGGTGATATATCTGTCCCTAGCAGGCGGCGGCCGTTAGCTCTAATAGTTCTGTTCCAAGCAAGCGAGATTTCCATAGGTAGGCTTACGGTCCAATATTTCAATAGGCTTAGCCAGGTCCAAGCGGAGAAGCCAAGGGGAAAGGGTGATTCGCTCGTAAGCCCAACTCAAACTCATTCAGAAAGCCAGAGCTAGTCTAACAACTACCGATTCTTCTCACCCTGGGGGCACTGAACGAACCTACCTTAACCTAGGAAAGTGACTTCGATAGGCCTCCTTCCCCCTTTGCTGCTTGAAACTAAGGGTCTGGCAGACAAAGCGTCATGTACGATTTTGAGGTCCCAGGACCCCTTGCTTATGAATACCTGCTTCTTTCACTCTTAAAGACTGTCGGATGGTACTTGGTTGTTCCCTAAAGCATTTCCCGTTCGCCCCTTGGCTTCGTTCAATCAAAAAATGGATCGCGGGATCGAGCCGTCGGTATTAAGTCATAGATGCGCCTTTCGACTGGCATTCACTCCTCCAACACCAACTGCTGAAATAGCAGCGCTTATACCCCCCAATCAATGTCACTTGGGATCGGATCCTTCCGTCATTCATTTCCCCTGGAGCTGGTCCCTCCGAAATCGATGATTCTTGGCTACTTGATTAGGCATTTCCATCTCTCAAACTAGAAAGCGCTTTAGCTTAGGAACTGACTTCTTTTTATACCGCGAGTGACGAACTATAGCCATTCGCGGTCACCGCTGTCCTACTTGAATTATTAAACCTCACCCAAGGACCCCAGAAAGCATTTTCACTCGAGCGAAAGCTGACCAAGAGACAAGACTCACCAGACTCCATTGCTCCTAAGGCTTCGTCAAGTCTTACTAATGGCATACTTCTTCAGTCGAATGCTCCTCTGGGCAAAAGGAAGATGACATAGACTATGCCGTTTATTCAAAAGAGCCATCACAGCTTATGAAAGAGCAGCTTGGAAATGGCTAATTAGTTTAAGGTACTGACCAACTGAGAGGGAGAGAGCCCTTTTTCATGTTGTCGGAATAGGACCTGTTGGTGGTTTAAAGAGCAAACCCTTAGGAGCCGTGGCTAAAGAAGTACGACTTTGGTTCCAGAGATAGCGATTCGGCTTAGTTCAAATAGAACTAAAGAGAACGGGTTCAACTTATCCCATCCTCGCTCTGGCCAAGGTGCTCCGCCTTTTCACATTCTCTCTCTCTTTCTGGCTTAGCCTACCAGGGAAATGGCTCCTTCTTA